>CM075744.1:49202912-49261853 GCA_037974335.1 Prionace glauca | reverse complement strand
TCACGTGCTCACTGTGTAGTGTGAGGATGAGGGGGTTTGTGTGAGGGCGAGGGGTTAATGTGAGGGTGAGGGGTTAGTGTGAGGGTGAGGGGTTAGTGTGAGGTGAGAGGTTAGTGTGAGGGGGAGGGGTTAGTGTGAGGGTGAGGGGTTAGTGTAGGGTGAGGGGTTAATGTGAGGTGAGGGGTTAGTGTGAGGGTGAGGGGTTAGTGTGAGGGTGAGGGGTTAGTGTGAGGGTGAGGGATTAGTGTGAGGGTGAGGGTTAGTGTGAGGGTTAGTGTGAAGGTGAGGGGTAGTGTGAAGGGTGAGGAATTAGTGTGAGGGTGAGGGGTTAGTGTGAGGGTGAGAGGGTTTAGTGTGAGGGTGAGGGGGTTAGTGTGAGGGTGAGGGGTTAATGTGAGGGTGAGGGGGTAGTGTGAGGGTGAGGGGTTAGTGTGAGGGTGAGGGGGTTAGTGTGAGGGTGAGGGGTTAGTGTGAGGGTGAGGGGTTAGTGTGAGGGTGAGGGATTAGTGTGAGGGTGAGGGGTTAGTGTGAGGGCGAGGGGTTAGTGTGAGGGTGAGGGGGTTAGTGTGAGGGTGAGGGGGTTAGTGTGAGGGTGAGGGGGTTAGTGTGAGGGTGAGGGGTTAGTGTGAGAGTGAGGGGGTTAGTGTGAGAGGGTGAGGGGGTTAGTGTGAGGGTGAGGGGGTTAGTGTGAGGGCGAGGGGTTAGTGTGAGGGCGAGGGTTAGTGTGAGGGTGAGGGGTTAGTGTGAGGGTGAGGGGTTAGTGTGAGGGTGAGGGATTAGTGTGAGGGTGAGGGGTTAGTGTGAGGGTGAGGGGGTTAGTGTGAGGGTGAGGGGTTAGTGTGAGAGTGAGGGGTTAGTGTGAGGGTGAGGGGTTAGTGTGAGGGTGAGGGGTTAGTGTGAGGGTGAGGGGTTAGTGTGAGGGTGAGGGGGTTAGTGTGAGGGTGAGGGGTTAGTGTGAGGGTGAGGGGTTAGTGTGAGGGTGAGGGATTAGTGTGAGGGTGAGGGTTAGTGTGAGGGTGAGGGGTTAGTGTGAGGGTGAGGGTTAGTGTGAGGGTGAGGGTTAGTGTGAGGGTGAGGGGTTAGTGTGAGGGTGAGGGGGTTAGTGTGAGGGTGAGGGGTTAGTGTGAGGGTGAGGGGTTAGTGTGCGGGTGAGGGGTTAGTGTGAGGGTGAGGGGTTAGTGTGCGGGTGAGGGGTTAGTGTGAGGGTGAGGGGGTTAGTGTGAGGGTGAGGGGTTAGTGTGAGGGTGAGGGGGTTAGTGTGAGGGTGAGGGGTTAGTGTGAGGGTGAGGGGTTAGTGTGAGGGTGAGGGGGTTAATGTGAGGTGTGAGGGGTTAATGTGAGGTGAGGGGTTAGTGTGAGGGTGAGGGGTTAGTGTGAGTGCGGGTGAGAGGTTAGTGTGAGGGGGAGGGGTTAGTGTGAGGGTGAGGGTTAGTGTGAGGGTGAGGGTTAGTGTGAAGGTGATGGGTTAGTGTGAGGGTGAGGGGTTAGTGTGAGGGTGAGGGATTAGTGTGAGGGTGAGGGGGTTAGTGTGAGGGTGAGGGGTTGTAGTGTGAGGGTGAGGGGTTAGTGTGAGGGTGAGGGGTTAATGTGAGGGTGAGGGGTTAGTGTGAGGGTGAGGGGTTAGTGTGAGAGGTGGGGGGTTAGTGTGAGGGTGAGGGGTTAGTGTGAGGGGTTAGTGTGAGGGTGAGGGATTAGTGTGAGGGTGAGGGTTAGTGTGAGGGTGAGGGGTTAGTGTGAGGGCGAGGGGTTAGTGTGAGGGTGAGGGATTAGTGTGAGGGTGAGGAGTTAGTGTGCGGGTGAGGGGTTAGTGTGAGGGTGAGGGATTAGTGTGAGGGTGAGGGTTAGTGTGAGGGTGAGGGTTAGTGTGAGGGTGAGGGTTAGTGTGAGAGTGAGGGGGTTATGTGAGGGTGAGGGGGTTAGTGTGAGGGTGAGGGGGTTAGTGTGAGGGTGAGGGGGTTACGTGTGAGGGTGAGGGGTTAGTGTGAGAGTGAGGGGTTAGTGTGAGGGTGAGGGGTTAGTGTGAGGGCGAGGGGTTAGTGTGAGGGGTGAGGGGTTAGTGTGAGGGGGGTTAGTGTGAGGGTGAGGGGTTAGTGTGAGGGTGAGGGTTTAGTGTGAGGGTGAGGGGTTAGTGTTGAGGGTGAGGGGTTAGTGTGAGGGTGAGGGGTTAGTGTGAGGATGAGGGGTTAGTGTGAGGGTGAGGGGTTAGTGTGAGGGGTGAGGGATTAGTGTGAGGGTGAGGGGTTAGTGTGTGGGTGAGGGGTTAGTGTGAGGGTGAGGAGTTAGTGTGAGGGTGAGGGGTTAGTGTGAGGGTGAGGGGGTTAGTGTGAGAGTGAGGGTTAGTGTGAGGGTGAGGGGTTAGTGTGAGGGTGAGGGGTTAGTGTGAGGGTGAGGGTTAGTGTGAGGGTGAGGGATTAGTGTGAGGGTGAGGGGTTAGTGTGAGGGTGTAGGGGGTTAGTGTGAGTGTGAGGGGGTTAGTGTTGAGGGTGAGGGGTTAGTGTGAGGGTGAGGGGTTAGTGTGAGGGTGAGGGGTTAGTGTGAGGGTGAGGGGGTTAGTGTCGGGGTGAGGGGTTAGTGTGAGGGTGAGGGGTTAGTGTGAGGTGTGAGGGGGTTAGTGTGAGGGTGAGGGGGTTAGTGTGGAGGTGAGGGGGTTAGTGTGAGGGTGAGGGGTTAGTGTGAGGGTGAGGGGGTTTGTGTGAGGGTGAGGGGTTAGTGTGAGGGTGAGGGGGTTAGTGCGAGGGTGAGGGGTTAGTGTGAGGGTTAGTGTGAGGGTGAGGGGGTTAGTGTGAGGGTGAGGGGTTAGTGTGAGGTTGAGGGGTTAGTGTGAGTGTGAGGGGGTTTGTGTGAGGGTGAGGGGGTTAGTGTGAGGGTGAGGGGTTAGTGTGAGGGTGAGGGGGTTTGTGTGAGGGTGAGGGGTTAGTGTGGGAGTGAGGGGGTTTGTGTGAGGGTGAGGGGTTAGTGTGAGGGTGAGGGGTTAGTGTGAGGGTGAGGGGGTTTGTGTGAGGGTGAGGGGTTAGTGTGAGGGTGAGGGGGTTAGTGTGAGGGTGAGGGGTTAGTGTGAGGGTTAGTGTGAGGGTGAGGGTTAGTGTGAGGGTGAGGGGTTAGTGTGAGGGTGAGGGGTTAGTGTGAGGGTGAGGGGTTAGTGTGAGGGTGATGGTTAGTGTGAGGGTGAGGGGTTAGTGTGAGGGTGAGGGGTTAGTGTGAGGGTGAGGGTTTGTGTGAGGGTGAGGGGGTTAGTGTGAGAGTGAGGGGGTTAGTGTGAGGGTGAGGGGTTAGTGTGAGGGTGAGGGGGTTAGTGTGAGGGTGAGGGGGTTAGTTTGAGGGTGAGGGGTTAGTGTGAGGGTGAGGGGTTTGTGTGAGGATGAGGGGTTAGTGTGAGGGTGAGGGGGTTAGTGTGAGGGTGAGGGGGTTAGTGTGAGGGTGAGGGGTTAGTGTGAGGGTGAGGGGTTTGTGTGAGGGTGAGGGGTTAGTGTGAGGGTGAGGGGTTAGTGTGAGGGTGAGGGGTTAGTGTGAGGGTGAGGGGGTTAGTGTGAGGGTGAGGGGTTAGTGTGAGGGTGAGGGGTTAGGGTGAGGGGTTAGTGTGAGGGTGAGGGGTTTGTGTGAGGATGAGGGGTTAGTGTGAGGGTGAGGGGGTTAGTGTGAGGGTGAGGGGGTTAGTGTGAGGGTGAGGGGTTAGTGTGAGGGTGAGGGGGTTTGTCTGAGGGTGAGGGGTTAGTGTGAGTGGTGAGGGGTTAGTGTGAGGGTGAGGGGTTAGTGTGAGGGTGAGGGGTTAGTGTGAGGGTGAGGGGTTAGTGTGAGGGTGAGGGGTTAGGGTGAGGGGTTAGTGTGAGGGTGAGGGGTTAGTGTGAGGGTGAGGGGTTAGTGCGAGGGTGAGGGGTTAGTGTGAGGGTTAGTGTGAGGGTGAGGGGGTTAGTGTGAGGGTGAGGGGTTAGTGTGAGGTTGAGGGGTTAGTGTGAGTGTGAGGGGGTTTGTGTGAGGGTGAGGGGGTTAGTGTGAGGGTGAGGGGTTAGTGTGAGGGTGAGGGGGTTTGTGTGAGGGTGAGGGGTTAGTGTGAGGGTGAGGGGGTTTGTGTGAGGGTGAGGGGTTAGTGTGAGGGTGAGGGGTTAGTGTGAGGGTGAGGGGGTTTGTGTGAGGGTGAGGGGTTAGTGTGAGGGTGAGGGGGTTAGTGTGAGGGTGAGGGTTAGTGTGAGGGTTAGTGTGAGGGTGAGGGTTAGTGTGAGGGTGAGGGGTTAGTGTGAGGGTGAGGGGTTAGTGTGAGGGTGAGGGGTTAGTGTGAGGGTGATGGTTAGTGTGAGGGTGAGGGGTTAGTGTGAGGGTGAGGGGTTAGTGTGAGGGTGAGGGTTGTGTGAGGGTGAGGGGGTTAGTGTGAGAGTGAGGGGTTAGTGTGAGGGTGAGGGGTTAGTGTGAGGGTGAGGGGGTTAGTGTGAGGGTGAGGGGGTTAGTTTGAGGGTGAGGGGTTAGTGTGAGGGTGAGGGGTTTGTGTGAGGATGAGGGGTTAGTGTGAGGGTGAGGGGGTTAGTGTGAGGGTGAGGGGGTTAGTGTGAGGGTGAGGGGTTAGTGTGAGGGTGAGGGGGTTTGTGTGAGGGTGAGGGGTTAGTGTGAGGGTGAGGGGTTAGTGTGAGGGTGAGGGGTTAGTGTGAGGGTGAGGGGGGTTAGTGTGAGGGTGAGGGGTTAGTGTGAGGGTGAGGGGTTAGGGTGAGGGGTTAGTGTGAGGGTGAGGGGTTAGTGTGAGGGTGAGGGGTTAGTGTGAGGGTGAGGGGGTTAGTGTGAGGGTGAGGGGTTAGTGTGAGGGTGAGGGGTTAGGGTGAGGGGGTTAGTGTGAGGGTGAGGGTTAGTGTGAGGGTGAGGGGTTAGTGTGAGGGTGAGGGGTTAGTGTGAGAGTGAGGGGTAGTGTGAGGGTGAGGGGGTTAGTGTGAGGCTGAGGGGTTAGTGTGAGGGTGAGGGGTTAGTGTGAGGGTGAGGGGTTAGTGTGAGGGTGAGGGGTTAGTGTGAGGGTGAGGGGTTAGTGTGAGAGTGAGGGGTTAGTGTGAGGGTGAGGGGTTAGTGTGAGGGTGAGGGGTTAGTGTGAGGGTGAGGGGTTAGTGTGAGAGTGAGGGGTTAGTGTGAGGGTGAGGGGGTTAGTGTGAGGGTGAGGGGTTAGTGTGAGGGTGAGGGGTTAGTGTGAGGGTGAGGGGTTAGTGTGAGAGTGAGGGGTTAGAGTGAGGGTGAGGGTTAGTGTGAGGGTGAGGGGGTTAGTGTGAGAGTGAGGGGTATGTGTGAGGGTGAGGGGTTAGTGTGAGGGTGAGGGGTTAGTGTGAGGGTGAGGGGTTAGTGTGAGGGTGAGGGGTTAGTGTGAGGGTGAGGGGGTTAGTGTGAGGGTGAGGGGTTAGTGTGAGGGTGAGGGGTTAGGGTGAGGGGTTAGTGTGAGGGTGAGGGGTTAGTGTGAGGGTGAGGGGTTAGTGTGAGGGTGAGGGGGTTAGTGTGAGGGTGAGGGGTTAGTGTGAGGGTGAGGGGTTAGGGTGAGGGGGTTAGTGTGAGGGTGAGGGGTTAGTGTGAGGGTGAGGGGTTAGTGTGAGGGTGAGGGGTTAGTGTGAGAGTGAGGGGTAGTGTGAGGGTGAGGGGGTTAGTGTGAGGCTGAGGGGTTAGTGTGAGGGTGAGGGGTTAGTGTGAGGGTGAGGGGTTAGTGTGAGGGTGAGGGGTTAGTGTGAGGGTGAGGGGTTAGTGTGAGAGTGAGGGGTTAGTGTGAGAGTGAGGGGTTAGTGTGAGGGTGAGGGGTTAGTGTGAGGGTGAGGGGTTAGTGTGAGGGTGAGGGGTTAGTGTGAGAGTGAGGGGTTAGTGTGAGGGTGAGGGGGTTAGTGTGAGGGTGAGGGGTTAGTGTGAGGGTGAGGGGTTAGTGTGAGGGTGAGGGGTTAGTGTGAGAGTGAGGGGTTAGTGTGAGGGTGAGGGTTAGTGTGAGGGTGAGGGGGTTAGTGTGAGAGTGAGGGGTTAGTGTGAGGGTGAGGGGTTAGTGTGAGGGTGAGGGGTTAGTGTGAGGGTGAGGGGTTAGTGTGAGAGTGAGGGGTTAGTGTGAGGGTGAGGGTTAGTGTGAGAGTGAGGGGTTAGTGTGAGGGTGAGGGGTTAGTGTGAGGGTGAGGGGTTAGTGTGAGGGTGAGGGGTTAGTGTGAGGGTGAGGGGTTAGTGTGAGGGTGAGGGGTTAGTGTGAGGGTTAGTCCGAGCTCATGATTCAGGCAGCTGAAAGCAGCACCAATGGTAGAATGTTTAAAATTGGAGATAGACAAGAGGCCAGAAGTAACGAAGCCGAGATTTTAGAAGGTTACAGTGACAGAGAGAGAGGAAAGGCTCCAGAGGGATTTAAATTGAGGAGAAAACTTCCAAAATCTAGGTGTATTCAAATCAAAAGCTGATGGAGTTCAGCGACCAGA
Organism: Prionace glauca; assembly: GCA_037974335.1. Taxonomy (NCBI): domain Eukaryota; kingdom Metazoa; phylum Chordata; class Chondrichthyes; order Carcharhiniformes; family Carcharhinidae; genus Prionace; species Prionace glauca. Next base: position 49,255,455 of record CM075744.1, on the reverse strand, counting down.
GAGTTAACAACATCTGGTGAGAGTTCAGAAATGGCAGAGTCTTGGATGATGAGGGCCCAATCCTCTCTGACAAGCTTCGGGTATAAAATCTAAGCTGCTGCTCCAATGCATCAGTGACAGGGGACTGCAGTATTAGACAGGCAAGGCAGAGGGAGGCGCTGCAGTAATGTAGGGTCAGCACTGGCAGTGCTGCTCTGTCAGAGGAACATACCGAGAAAGCATTGTGTTTGAAGAGTCAGTACTGAAAGAGGACTGCACTGTCTGGGGTGCAATCATCCAGGTTCAATTCTGTTCCTTGTTCTTTCACAGGATGTGAGCATCACCGCCAAGTCCAGATTTCCCCATCCCTAATTGCCCTGGAACAGAGTTTCTCACTGGGTCATTTCAGAGGGCAGTTGGGAGTCAACCACATTGCTGTGGCTCTGGAGTCACAGACAGGCCAGACCGGGTAAAGTTGGCAGATTTCCTTCCCTAAAGGACATTAGTGAAGCAGATGTGTTTCTACAATGATAGTTGGCATGGTCACCATCACTGAGACTAGCTTTCAATCCCATCAGCTGCCATGGTGGGTCTCCAGAGCATCAGACTGGGTCTCTGGATTACTAATCTGGCAGTGTTATCACTACCTCATAATCTCCCATTAGCCTCATTAAAGCAAGGCCTTTCCTTCCTGGGAATGTTGAAAATCCCGATAGTATTTGAACCCAGTGCCCTCTCCCATATCCTGGCCATGAGCAATGATAATTGACCGTCTTTCACACTCAGCAGACTCTGAAATGTAACAAGTCTTTAGCAGCTGAGAGGGTGCGGGGTGGGGGGGACTGAAAATAAAGGAAGGTCATTGGTAGGGTTAAAGGCTGGTGAGATTAGACGATGTAAGGATATGGGACAAGAAACAAAGGATATGTCTACAGATGGTGTGAACGGCAGGAGGATTAACAACTGCTCTCTGAAAGCAAAATCCAAAAGAGAGAAAAATCCATATAAAAATACAAATGGGAGCAGGAGGAGGCCATTTGACTCCTCAACCTGCTTAAGGGAAATGGCAAAAGAAATGACACCCAGTGAGTGGCTCGGGTCTGGGAGTGTGATGGAAGTGGGTTACATTGGGGCGTTCCAGAGAGAAATGGGACTGTTATCAAACACGAAGGTTGGTGTTGTGGATGGTCTGGAAGGATGTCAAAAGTTGCAGCAGGACATAGATAGGATGCAGGAATGGGCGGAGAAGTGGCAGATGGACTTCAACGCGGATAAATGTGTAGTCGTCCATTTCGGCAGAACCAACGGGATGAACGAGTACACTATCAAGGGCAGGAGTCTGAGTAGTGTTGAAGAGCAGAAGGATCTCGGGGTCCGGGTCCACAGGACTCTTAAATCAGCCTCGCAGGTGGAAGAGGTGGTCAAGAAGGCGTATGGTGTACTGGCCTTCATTAATCGAGGGATTGAGTTTAGGAGTCGGGAGGTAATGCTGCAACTTTATAAGTCCCTTGTCAGACCCCACTCGGAGTACTGTGCGCAGTTCTGGTCGCCTCACTATAGGAAAGATGTAGAAGCTATTGAAAGGGTGCAGAGGAGATTTACAAGGATGTTGCCTGGACAGGGAGGCATGTCTTATGAAGTTAGGTTGAGGGAGCTGGGACTCTTTTCCCTGGAGAGGCGAAGGTTGAGAGGCGACCTGATAGAAGTTTATAAAATGTTGAGAGGAATAGATAGGGTGGACTCTCAGAGGCTATTTCCCCGGGTTGAAATGGTTGCTACGAGAGGACACAGATTTAAGGTGCGGGGAGGAAAGTACAGAAGTGATGTTAGGGGTAAGTTTTTCACTCAGAGGGTGGTGAGTGAATGGAATCGGCTGCCGTCAGTGGTGGTGGAGGCGAACTCGCTGGGGTCTTTTAAAAGACTTCTGGATGAGTATATGGGGTTTAATGAGATTGAGGGTTATAGATAGGTCTGTAGGTTAGTAGGTGTTGATGTGATTGGCACAACTCATGGGCCGAAGGGCCTGTTTGTGCTGTAGTGTTCTATGTTCTAAAATGAAGAAGGTTATGGAGGAAGGACATTTGGTGTATTGCACATTTTGGGGGGTCTGGTATAAACATGATGGGCCAAATGGCCTCCTTCAATGCTGTAACAATCCTGTGGTTCTGTGAATGGAGATGTTCTTCAAAATGGTCACACTATCCTCGCTTGGAGCACACCACATTGTAAACACTGAATTCAGGAAACAAACCCAAAAACCTACAATGGGTATTCAGGCCCCTGGATTGACATAGACATAGAACCCTACAGTGCAGAAACAGGCCCTTCGGCCCATCGAGTCTGCACCGAACACAATCCCACCCAGACCCTATCCCCATATCCCTACACATTTTACCTGCTAATCCCTCTAACCTACACATCCCAGGATACTAAGGGGCAATTTTAGCCATGGCCAATGAACCTAACCCGCACATCTTTGGACTGTGGGAGGAAACCGGAGCACCCGGAGAAAACCCACGCAGACACGAGGAGAATGTGCAAACTCCACACAGGCAGTGACCCGAGCCGGGAATCGAACCCAGGACCCTGGAGCTGTGAAGCAGCAGTGCTAACCACTGTGCTACCGTGCCGGATTGTGAGAAGGGAGAAGATAAAAATGAATCATAATCATAAGAACATAAAACCCAAGAGCAGGAATCAGCAGTACAGCCCCTCGAGCTTGCTCTGCCATTCTATACAATCATGGCTGATCTCATCTCGGCCTCAACTCCAGCTTCCTGTCTGTTCACCATAACCCTTTAACCCATTCCTAATTAAAAATCTCTATCTCCTTAAATTTACTCAATGTCCCAGCATCCACTGCACTTTGGGGTGGTGAATTCCAAACTCTCAACCCCTTGAGAGAAGTAGTTTCCTCTCATTTCTGTTTTAAATCTGCTACCCCTTATCCTAAAACTACAATCCTTGTTCTAGGTTGCCCCAGAAGAGGAAACATTCTCTCCACCTGTCAACTCCTCTTTAGAATCTTGGAATCTGCTCTCATTCTTCTAAATTAGGCACAGGCCCAATCTCTCTTCATAAAGCAAACCCCTCATCTCTGGAATCAATGATTGGTGTGGCACCTCCTGTGTTTATATATGATGAGGGTCACAGGATAGGGAGGGGATTGTTGGGTGATTGAAGAGTGAATGAGGAAATAGTCCCTTTGGGAGACAATTGTTCACTGGCGGAGGTGTTGGAAATGGTGACAGATTATCTGCTGAATCCAGAGTATGGTGGAGTGGTGGGTGGAAGGGGAACCTTGTCATACCTCCGGGAGGGAGGGGACAAGTAGAGGACAGGAGGACAGACTTGGAACTTTGCCTCTGCTGAGGTAGAAGTCAGCTTGCTAGACACCAAAGGCAGCAGTTTGTTACCAGGTTTGGTAACAGTATCCCTGTCAGAGGGGAATATTACTAATCCAGAGGGAGACAGCTCAGAGTGAAGGAAGGGAACTGTTGTGGGAAAATCACCACTCAGAGCCAGATTTAAAGATTCAACATGTAGTTTATTGGACAAAGCTTTGGGAGAAGTGCTGGGGTCTCTGCAGTGCTCAACTTTAAAATGGCAGCTGAGCTTCTTTCATACATTTTCAAATAGTGGACATTAGCAGTTATCACATCGTTATACATTTATGCCCTTCTTTCAACATCTGATCTTGTTAACAAGATCATTGTTTTGGTTCTGCTTTATCTCGAGCTAAGGTGATCATCTGGATTTATTTACTGTAGTAATTAGACACTAACAGAATTTAATTCATTTTGCAACATCTGTGCCTAAGTCAGCACATCTTAATGTCTTTTCACAGAGTCCATTTGTGGCAGGTAACCCTCTTGTATCTCTTAATTTTGGGTTTACTCCAACAGAACAAAGAAATTGAAGAGGCCAATGAGACACCAGTATATCTCAATGAAAAGGAACAAGAAAGGGTGAGTGAGCAGAGAGGGAATTGGGTGGTGGGAGAATTCTGGAGAGAGGTCAATGCATCCAGTGTGCAATGGGCAGATTCCTGGATAACTGGATGAACTAATCGCGCAGATAGATGTAAACGGATATGATATGTTTGGGATTATGGATTCGTGGCTGAAGGGTGAACAGGGATGGGAACTGAATGTCCCAGAATATTTAGTATTTAGGAAGGACAGGGATAAAGGAAAAGTTGGTGGAGTGGCACAGCGATTAAAGAGGAAATGAACACAATAGTGAGAAAGGCTCTGACAACTATCAGGAATTGGCTATCAGATAGGAGGCAGAGGGTGGTGGTTGATGGTAAATATTCATCATGGAGTTCGGTTACAAGTGGTGTGCCTCAGGGATCTGTTTTGGGGCCACTGCTGTTTGTAATTTTTATTAATGATCTGGATGAGGGTATAGTTGGGTGGATTAGTAAATTTGCTGATGACACCAAAGTCGGAGGTGTGGTAGATAGTGAGGAAGGGTGTCATAGTTTGCAGGAAGATTTAGACAGGTTGCAGAGCTGGGCTGTGAGGTGGCGGATGGAATTTAATGCGGAGAAGTGTGAGGTAATTCACTTCGGTAGGAGCAACAGATGTGTCGAGTATAGGGCTAACGGGAGGACTTTGAATAGTGTGGATGAACAGAGGGATCTAGGTGTATGTGTACATATATCCCTGAAAGTTGGGAATCAAGTAGATAAGGTTGTTAAGAAGGCGTACGGTGTCTTGGCGTTTATTGGTAGGGGGATTGAATTTAGGAGTCACAGCGTCATGATGCAACTGTACACAACTCTGATACGGCCGCACTTGGAGTACTGTGTGCAGTTGTGGTCCCCACATTACAGGAAGGATGTGGAGGCTTTGGAGAGGGTGCAGAGGAGGTTTACCAGGATGTTGCCTGGTATGGTGGGGAGGTCCTATGAGGAGAGACTGAGGGATTTGGGGTTGTTTTCGTTGGAAAGAAGGAGGCTAAGAGGGGATCTTATTGAAACATATAAAATGATTAGAGGTTTAGATAGGGTGGACAGTGATAGCCTTTTTCCTCGGATGGAGAAAGCTAGCACGAGGGGGCATGGCTTTAAATTAAGGGGGAGTAGCTACAGGACGGATGTCAGGATTCTTTACCCAGAGGGTGGTGAGGGATTGGAATGCCCTGCCTGCTGCAGTTGTAAATGCGCCTAGTTTGGGGGCGTTTAAGAGATCTGTAGATAGGTTTATGGACGAAAAGGGATTGGTATAGGCTAGTGGGTCATTGTTTTTGTAACTGGTCGGCGCAACATCGTGGGCCGAAGGGCCTGTTCTGCGCTGTAATGTTCTATGTTCTATCTATGTTCTAACGTGGAGTCTATATGGGTAGAGCTGAGAAATACCAAGGGACAAAAAATATCAGTGGGTGTCATATACAGAGCCCAAACTGCAGCGGTGATGTTGAGAATGACATTAAGCACAAAAACAGAGATACACATGATAAGGGAATTGACGATTGGGAGCAGTTTAGAATTCAGCAAAAAGGATTGATAAACAAAGGGAAAATACAATACGAAAGTAAACTAGCAGGGAACATAAAGACTGACGCTAAGAGTTTCTATAGATACATGAAGAGAAAGAGATTGGTGATGTCAAATGTAGGTCCCCTCCAGACAGAAACGGGGAATCTATAATAGGGGAGAAAGAAAGAGCCAAACAACTGAATATATACTTTGGTTCTATCTTCACAAAAGAGGATACAAATCAGATACCAGAAATGTTAGAGAACTCAAGATTTAATGAGAAGGAAAAACTGAGGGAGATCAATATCAGTGGAGAAATGGTGCTGGGAAAATTGATTGGATTGAAGGTGGTTAAATCCCCAGGGCCTGATGATCTATATCCCAGAGAACATAAGGAAGTGGCTCTAGAAATAGTGGATGCATTGGTGGTCATCTTCCAAGATTCTATAGCCTCTGGAACAGTCCCTGCACATTGGAGGGTAGCGAATCTCATTCCAATATTCAAAAAGGGAAATAGAGAGAAAACAGGAATTATAGACCAGTAAGCCTAACATTGGTAGTAGATAAAAGTCTCAAATCCATTGTCAAAGACTTGATAGCGGAGCCTTTAGAAAGCAGTGACAGGATCGACACAGATACATCATCTCACATGAGAACACCATCCACCAGGTACACGGTAAATACTCTTCCAACTTGGCCAACATTGTCCACCTGATACGCTGCAGGAAAGGATGTCCCGAAGCATGGTACATTGGGGAGACCATGCAGACGCTAAGACAATGGATGAATGAACATCGCTCGACAATCACCAGGCAAGACTGTTCCCTTCCTGTTGGGGAACACTTCAGTGGTCACGGACATTGGGCCTCTGATCTTTGGGTAAGCATTCTCCAAGGCGGCCTTCACGACACACGACAGCGCAGAGTCGCTGAACAGAGACTGATAGCCAAGTTCCGCATAGATGAGGATGGCCTCGACCAGGATCTTCAGTTCATGTCACGCTATGTGTAACCCTTATGACTTGCCTGGACTTGCAAAATCTCACTAAGTGTTCTGGCTGGAGACAATCCACATCTCTCTAACCTGTGCTTAACCCTCTCTCCACTCACATTGTCTGTAACTTTAAGACTTGATTACCTGTAAAGACTCGCATTCCAACCATTATTTTGTAAATTGAGTTTGTGTCTTTATATACCCTGTTTATGAAAAGAACTCCCACTCACCTGATGAAGGAGCAGCGCTCCGAAAGCTTTTGCTACCAAATAAACCTGTTGGACTTTAACCTGGTATTTTGAAATTTCTTACTGTGTTTACCCCAGTCCAACACCGGCATCTCCACATCAGGATCAGACAGAGTCAGCATGGATTTATGAAGGGGAAATCATGCATGACAAATCTGTTGGAATTCTTTGAAGATGTAACTGGTAGAGTTGACAAGGGGGAACCAGCTGATGTGGTATATTTGGATTTTCGGAAAGCATTTGACAAAGCACATGGATTTGGAGGAAGTGTGTTGGGACGGATAGAAAACCGGTTGGCAGAGAGGAAACAGAGAGTAGAATTAATGGGTACTTTTCAAATTGGTAGGCAGTGGGGTGCCACATGGAACGGTGCTGGGACCCCAGCTATTCACAACATATATTAATAATTTGGATGAAGGAACAAAATGTAACATCTCAAAGTTTGCAGATGATACCAAATTGGGTGGGAGGGTGAACTGTGAGAAGGATGCAAAAATCCTTTAGCATAATCTGGGCAGATTGGGTGAGTGGGTAAGTCAATGGCAGATGCAGAATAATTTGGATAAATGTGAGGTTATTCACTTCACCCATCAGGACCTGGGTGTCCTTGTGCATCAGTCGCCGAAGGTAAGCATGCAGGTACAGCAGGCGGTAAAGAAGGTAAATGGCATGTTGGCCTTCACTGTGAGAGGTTTCGAGTACAGGAGCAGGGATATGTTATTGCAATTAAACAGGGTCTTGGTGAAGCCACACCTAGAGTATTATGTACAGTTTTGGTCTCCTTTTCTGAGGAAGGATGTTCTTACGCTCGAGGGAGTGCAGCGGAGGTTTACCAAGCTGATTCCGCGTATGGTGGGACTGATGTATGAGGAGAGATTGACTGGGTTAGAATTGTTTTCGCTGGAGTTCAGATGAAGTGCGATGGAATAGTCAAGGGTGTTAGTCCAAGTCAGGAGTGTGATGGAATACTCTCCACTTGCCTGGATGGGTGCAGCCAGGTTCAGTTCCGGCCTCGGGTCACTGTCTGTGCAGAGTTTGCACATTCTCCCCGTGTCTGCATGGGTTTCCTCCGGGTGCTCCGGTTTCCTCCCACACTCCAATGATGTGCGGGTTAGGTTGATTGGCCAGGCCAGATTGACCCTAGTGTCGGGGCATTAGCAGGGTAAATGTGTGGGGTTATGGGGATAGGGGTGGGTGGATTGTTGTCAGTGCAGACTTGATGGGCTGAATGGTCTTCTTCAGCACTGTAGGGATTCTGTGATTCTAAACAATGAGGGGGGGGGCAGACTTATGAAATTCTAATAGGACTAAACAGGGTAGATGCAGGGAGGATATTCCCGATGGTGGGGGGAGACCAGAACTGGGGGTCACAGTCTGAGGATTCAGGGTAGACCATTTAGGACGGAGATGAGGAGATATTTCTTCACCCGGTGAGCCTGTGGAATTCATTCCAAAGAACAAAGAACAAAATCAGCCCGGGAAACAGGCCCTTTGGCCCAACGAGCCCGCGCCGCCATCTCAACACCACCAGTCCCCCTCTCCACCCACGACCCCTGTCTAATGTTTTATGTCTGACAACACCAGGTTTTAGTCCAACCGATTTATTTGATAATATTCTCACAAGCTTTCGAGGTTACCCTCTTCGTCAGGTGAATGGAGAGTTCTGGCCTCAGACAGAGCATATAAAGCACAGACAGTTTAGAGATTACTGATTAAAATGCGAATCCTTACACCTAACCTGCTGTTCAAGACCTGAAGTGGCTGATAATGTGAGTGGAAGGAGCACTGATCACAGTTTAAAGAGATGTGTATTGTCTCCAGACAGGACAGTAAGTGAGGTTTTGCAAACCCAGGCAAGTCACGGGAGTTACAGATAGTGCGACATGAACCCAAGATCCCTGTTGAGACCGTCCTCATGTGTGCGGAACTTGGGGACATGAGGACGGTCTCAACAGGGATCTTGGGTTCATGTCGCACTATCTGTAACTCCCGTGACTTGCCTGGGTTTGCAAAACCTCACTTACTGTACTGTCTGGAGACAATACACATCTCTTTAAACTGTGATCAGTGCTCCTTCCACTCACATTATCAGCCACTTTAAGACTTGAACAGCAGGTTAGGTGTAAGGATTCGCATTCTAATCAGCAATCTCTAAACTGTCTGTGCTTTATATGCTCTGTCTGAGGCCAGAACTCTCCATTCACCTGACGAAGAGGGTAACCTCGAAAGCTTGTGAGAATATTATCAAATAAATAGATTGGACTAAAACCTGGTGTTGTCAGACTTTTTACTGTGTTTACACCAGTCCAACGCCGGCATACCCACATAATGTTTTATGGCCATCCAGATTGAGGGAAACTGATTTAGGGACAATTTATTCCTGCCAATCAGCCTAACAGCACATCTTTGGGGTGTGGGAGGAAACCGGAGCACCCGGAGAAAACCCACGCAAGCACGGGGAGAATGCGCAAACTCCCACAGACACCGGCCCAAATCCATGTGTCTGCACAGCAATCAGCGATAGTCACTGAGCTGTCGTCTTGCCCAGTATCTGGTCCAGTTTAGGCACACACTAACGACATGAAGCACTAGGCCAATCTCGAACAATCAAGAGCAGCCCCAGTACGACCCATCGTGTGTATGCCCCTCGTTGGACACGAGGTGGACCGACTTAAAACCTGTAAATGAAAAGAGAAAAAACATTATTATCATACTATACCCATTTACATTACCAGGGACGCCCCAATGCTAATGACCCTTATTTAAAACAATCTCCTATATCCTACCATCTCCAACCCACTCATGTGCCTGTCTAAGTTACTCTTAAATGACTCCAGCGTGCCTGCCTCCACCACCTTACTTGGCAGAGCATTCCATACCCCACTACCCTCTGTGTGAAAAACCTCCCTCTAATATCTGTGTTATACCTCTCCCCCCTCACCTTAGGTCCATGGCCCCTTGTCCTATGTGTCTCTATTATAGGGCTCTATTATTATTACCTCTGTTTACTCTATGTATACCCTTCATAATCTTATATACCTCTATTAGATCCCCCCTCAGTCAGTGTCTTTCAAGGGAAAAGAGCCCCAATTTCTTCAATCTTTCCTCATACCCCAGTCCTTCCATTACCAGGCAACATCCTGGTAAACCTCCTCTGCACTCTCTCCAGAGTCTCCACGTCCTTCCGGTAGTAAGGCAACCAGAACTGGACGCAGTACTCCAAATCCTATTGTAAAAGCTCAGGTGGTTAGGGGTTGCAAAAGATTAGGACTTGTCATTGGGGACTCCACCATTAAAGGGACGGATAGGAGAGTCGGTAATAATGATAGGAACTCAGGGCTGGTGTGTTGCCTACCAGGGGCTGGGGTCCAGGATGTATCAGAGAGGATATTCAAGACTCTCAGGGGAGAGGGAGATCAACCCCAAGTTATAATTCATGTGGGGACGCATGATATAGGGAGGCTAAGGGAAGGGGATATTAAGCAGAGATTCATGGAGTTGGGGTGGAAGCTAAAGGCCAAGACAGACAGAGTGGTTATCTCTGGACTCTTGCCTGTGTCACGGGATAGTTTAGAGAGGAATAGAGAGAGGGAAAGTTTGAACTCGTGGCTGAGGGGATGGTGCAGGAGGGAGGGGTTCAAGTACTTGAGCAATTGGGGCTCGTTCTGGGGAAGGTGGGACCTCTATAAGAGGGATGGGATACACCTGAACCAGAGGGGAACAAATATCCTGGGAGGTAAATTTGTGAAGGTTATGCGGAGTGGTTTAAACTGATTCAGAGGGGGGGGTGGGATCCTGAGTAGAGGGGGTGAAAGTGAGGGCGGCATAGATGGGGACTGCAATGCACGGCATTGTGGGGGTGGGGCGGAGCAGGGTTTGAAATGCGTATACTTTAATGCGAGGAGTATTCGCAATAAGGTGGATGAACTTGCAGCGTGGACCAGTACCTGGGACTTTGATGTTGTGGCCATTTCAGAGACTTGGATAGAGCAGGGTCAGGAATGGATGTTGCAGGTCCCGGGGTACAAATGCTTTAGTCGGAGTAGAGAAGGAGGTAGAAGGGGGGGTGGGGTAGCATTATTGGTCAAGGACTGTATCACAGTGAATACTGAGGCTTAATGAGTACTTTGCCTCAGTATTCACAGTGGAAGCTGATCTGGGAGATCTTGCTATGGACTTGCAGCAGATGGATAAGATTGAGTACGTGGACATTAAGGAGGAGGATGTGTTAGAACTTTTGAATTCTATCAAAATGGATAAGTCGCCGGGACCAGATGGGATGTATCCCAGGATACTGTGGGAGGCGAGGGAAGTGATTGCAGAGCCCCTGGCGATGATCTTTGCGTCGTCAATGGAGACGGGAGAGGTTCCGGAAGATTGGAGGATTGCGGATGTAGTCCCTATTTTCAAGAAAGGGAACAGAGATAGCCCGGGAAATTACCGCCCGGTGAGTCTGACCTCAGTGGTTGGTAAGCTGATGGAGAGGCTTCTGAGGAACAAGATTTATGAGCATTTGGAGAGGTTTGACATGATCAGGAATAGTCAGCATGGATTTGTCAAGGGCAGGTCGTGCCTTACGAGCCTAGTTGAGTTCTTTGATAATGTGACTGAACACATTGACGAAGGAAGTGCAGTGGACGTAGTGTACATGGACTTCAGCAAGGCTTTTGATAAGGTCCCCCATGCAAGACTTCTTGAGAAGGTGAGAGGGCATGGGATCCAAGGGCCTTTGGCCTTGTGGATCCAGAACTGGCTTGCCTGCAGAAGGCAGAGAGTGGTTGTGGATGGGTCTTTTTCGGAATGGAGGTCAGTCACCAGTGGGGTGCCCCAGGGATCTGTTCTGGGACCCTTGCTGTTTGTCATTTTCATAAATGACCTGGATGAGGAAGTGGAGGGATGGGTTAGCAAGTTCGCTGATGACACGAAGGTCGGTGGTGTTGTGGATGGTCTGGAAGGATGTCAAAAGTTGCAGCAGGACATAGATAGGATGCAGGAATGGGCGGAGAAGTGGCAGATGGACTTCAACGCGGATAAATGTGTAGTCGTCCATTTCGGCAGAACCAACGGGATGAACGAGTACACTATCAAGGGCAGGAGTCTTAGTAGCGTTGAAGAGCAGAAGGATCTCGGGGTCCGGGTCCACAGGACTCTTAAATTGGCCTCGCAGGTGGAGGAGGTGGTCAAGAAGGTGTATGGTGTACTGGCCTTCATTAATCGAGGGATTGAGTTTAGGAGTCGGGAGGTAATGCTGCAACTTTACAGGACCCTTGTCAGGCCTCATTTGGAGTACTGTGTGCAGTTCTGGTCGCCTCACTATAGGAAAGACGTAGAAGCTATTGAAAGGGTGCAGAGGAGATTTACAAGGATGTTGCCTGGACTGGGAGGCATGCCTTATGAAGATAGGTTGAGGGAGCTGGGACTCTTTTCCCTAGAGAGGCGAAGGTTGAGAGGCGACCTGATAGAAGTTTATAAAATGTTGAGAGGAATAGATAGGGTGGACTCTCAGAGGCAATTTCCCCGGGTTGAAATGGTCGCTACGAGAGGACACAGATTTAAGGTGCGGGGTGGGAAGTACAGAAGTGATGTTAGGGGTAAGTTTTTCACTCAGAGGGTGGTGAGTGAATGGAATCGGCTGCCGTCATCGGTGGTGGAGGCAAACTCGCTGGGGTCTTTTAAAAGACTTCTGGATGAGTATATGGGGTTTAATGGGATTGGGGGTTATAGATAGGTCTATAGATTGGTGGGGTTGATGTGATCGGTGCAACTCGAGGGCCGAAAGGCCTGTTTGTGCTGTAATGTTCTATGTTCTAGTGTCAGAGAGGAAGTTTGATGAGGACTTGTCTGTTGAGGTAGTATGGGCGGAGATTAGAAATAGGAGAGGAGAGGTCACCCTGTTGGGAGTCTTTTATAGACCTCCAAAAAGTTCTAGAGAGGTTGAGGAAAGGATTGCGGAGACGATCCTTGTTAGGAGTGAAAGTAATAGGGTAGTTGTTATGGGGGACTTTAACTTTACTCATGTTGATTGGAATTGTTATAGCTCTAGCTCGTTAGAGGGGTCAGTTTTTGTTCAAAGTGTGCAGGAAGGTTTTCTGACTCAGTATGTAGATAGGCCGACTAGAGGTGAGGCTATATTGGATTTGGTGCTGGGTAATGAGCCAGATCAGGTGCTAGACTTGGAAGTTGGTGTGCATTTTGGGGATAGTGACTACAATTCAATTACGTTCACCTTAGTGATGGAAAGGGATAGGCATGAACCTCGGGTCAGTAGTTTCAGCTGGGGGAAGGGTAATTATGAGGCTATTAGGAGAGAATTAGGAAGCATTGGTTGAACTAGGAGATTAAGGGACTGGGAACATCCGAGATGTGGAGATTTTTCAAGGAGCAGCTATTGCGGGTCTGTGATAGGTATATCCCTGAAAGGCAAGGAGGATTTGGTAGGCCCAGGGAACCGTGGTGCACTAAAAAAGTTGATTTGTTGGTTAGGAAGAAAAAGGAGGCTTATGTTCGGATGAGGCTTGAGGGCTCAGGTAGTGCATTAGAGAGTTTTAGATTGGCTAGGAGGGAGTTGAAGAGGGAGTTAAGAAGGGCTAAAAGAGGACATGAGATGACTTTGGCTGATAGGATTAAGGAGAACCCTAAGGCGTTTTACAGGTATGTCAAGAACAGAAGGTTGGTTAGGGCAAGATTAGGGCCAGTTACAGACAGTAGAGGGAAGTTGTGTGTGGAACCGGAGGAGATTGGAGAGGCGTTGAACCAATATTTCTCTTCGGTGTTCACGCAAGGGGACATGAATGTAGCTGAGGAGGACACTGGGGTGCAGGGATGTAAAATAGATAGTATTGCAGTTGATATGGGGGATGTTCTGGATATTTTAGAGGGTTTGAAAATAGATAAGTCCCCTGGTCCGGATGGGATTTACCCTAGGATTCTTTGGGAGGCAAGAGAGGTGATTGCGAAGCCTCTGGCTCTGATCTTCAGGTCGTCGTTGGTCTCTGGTATAGTACCGGAAGATTGGAGGACAGCAAATGTTGTCCCATTGTTTAAGAAGGGGAGAAGAGACTTCCCTGGGAATTATAGACCGGTGAGTCTTACTTCTGTGGTGGGTAAGGTTTTGGAAAGGATTATTAAAGACAGGATTTATATTATTTGGAGAGTAATGAGTTGATTAGAGACAGTCAGCATGGTTTTGTAGCGGGTAGGTCGTGCCTTACTAACCTTATCGAGTTCTGTGAAAAAGTGACCAAAGAGGTGGATAGGGGTAAGGCAGTTGATGTGGTGTATATGGATTTTAGCAAGGCGTTTGATAAGGTTCACCATGGTAGGCTTCTGCAGAAAATGCAGATGTATGGGATTGGGGGTGATCTAGGTAATTGGATCAGGAATTGGCTAGCAGATAGGAGACAGAGGGTGGTGGTTGATGGTAAATATTCGTCATGGAGTTCGGTTACGAGTGGTGTGCCTCAGGAATCTGTTTTGGGGCCACTGCTGTTTGTAATTTTTATTAATGATCTGGATGAGGGTATAGTTGGGTGGATTAGTAAGTTTGCTGATGACACCAAAGTCGGAGGTGTGGTAGATTGTGAGGAAGGGTGTCATAGTTTGCAGGGTGACTTAGAAAGGTTGCAGAGCTGGGCTGCGAGGTGGCGGATGGAGTTTAATGTGGAGAAGTGTGAGGTAATTCATTTCGGTAGGAATAACAGATGTGTTGAGTATAGGGCTAACGGGAGGACTTTGAATAGTGTGGAGGAGCAGAGGGATCTAGGTGTATGTGTACATAGATCCCTGAAAGTTGGGAATCAAGTAGATAAGGTTGTTAAGAAGGCATACGGTGTCTTGGCGTTTATTGGTAGGGGGATTGAATTTAGGAGTCGCAGCGTCATGATGCAACTGTACACAACTCTGGTGCGGCCTTACTTGGAGTTTTGTGTGCAGTTCTGGTCCCCACATTACAGGAAGGATGTGGAGGCTTTGGAGAGGGTGCGGAGGAGGTTTACCAGGATGTTACCTGGTATGGAGGGGAGATCCTATGAGGAGAGACTGAGAGATTTGGGGTTGTTTTCGCTGGAAAGAAGGCGGCTAAGAGGGGACCTTATTGAAACATATAAGATGATTAGAGGTTTAGACAGGGTAGATAGTGTTAGCCTTTTTCCTAGGATGGAGAAAGCTAGCACGAGGGGGCACGACTTTAAATTAAGGGGGGGTAGTTATAGGACTGATGTCAGGGGTAGGTTCTTTACCCAGAGGGTGGTGAGGGACTGGAATGCCCTGCCAGCTGCAGTTGTAAATGCACCTAGTTTGGGGGCGTTTAAGAGATCTGTGGATAGGTTTATGGATGAAAAGGGATTGGTTTAGGCTAGTGGGTCATTGTTTTGTCACTGGTCGGCGCAACATCGTGGGCCGAAGGGCCTGTTCTGCGCTGTAATGTTCTATGTTCTATGTTCTATGTTCTAAATGCGGTCTAACCAACGTTCTGTACAACTGCAACTCCAGCTCTTATATTCTATACCCCTTCCTATAAAGGCTAACACACCATAGGCTTTCTAAAAAGTAGTTGATACCAAAACATGGAATGTGTTCAAGAGGCGGCTGGATAGAGCACTTGGGGCAAATGGGATCAAAAGTTTGAGAGAATGGGAGAATCAAGGATTAGGTTATTGAGTTGGACGATTAGCCCTGATCGTAATGAATGGCAGAGCAGGTTCGAAGGTCCGAGTAGCCTGCTCCCATTCCCATCCTCCATGTTTTTATAAAGGAGTGAGCCCAGTGGAAGAAGAGGTCAGCCTCGCGCTGAGTTTAAAATTCACTGAGGGAGAGTGTGGATAAAGCTCAGTCTTTTCTAAAGGCAAATTGTTCAGGGTCGGAGAGAGAGAAAGGCTGGACGTTATTGTGAATACATGGCAAAGGATGAGATTAGAGAAGGGATTGGGAGTCAGAGGAAATTACTGGAGAAGGAAGACTCGGAGAGATGTTGGTATCCATGAGTTGTTGAAGAATGTGATCCAACAAACTTGAAAGAAAAAGAATAGGTTTGTTTTAAAGAACAACAGAAATGAAAGTAGGGATCAGGATAATTTGAGATGGAGTGAATGGGTGCTGCTGAGAGAGACGGAGAGAGTGTTTATTCTTGTTTTTCAGCAATATTTTGCACTTAATTTGACTTCTCATTCAATTACTTTTCTGTCTATGATATTTTACTGAGAGCAAAATTAGACGCTATGTTCTCACAAGATGTCAGTTTTGTGACAAAAGTGATATTTATTGGCCAAAAGCCCTTTGGGACGTCTCAGTGACATATGGAAGCACTTGCCATTCATTTCAACCCTTCACATTGCACCTCAACTTGGCCTCAGCAACACCAGTCACTCCCAGTACATCTCACATTCTACACAATGCACCTGTCCCTGTACATTCCCTGGTTAACTGATAGCCACATCCAGGGATTGTTAGCAGACAGTGGCCCCATCATGTACTCACTAAATATGTCACCATTTCAATTCTCCTCTTATTGTAGATTGAAAAGCCTGTGAATGGGATGAAGCAGAGGCTTTGAACATGATATGTGCATTAAAAACACATACCTTTCACAGTGGCAACATACACACATTGCTCCACCCTAAACCATAAAACTGCCATGATCTCTCATGAAACCTGGTCTCAAAGAAAGGAGATTCCTTCTTCTAGCTTAACCCTTTGAAGATAAGCTGGTTCAGATATTCAGGGGTAACGTTTCTGTAATCTGTCCCACTGGTTTCAGTTAGCCACCTGTTTCACAGTGTCCACATTCCACACAAATGTTTGGTGAGATCGAGTGAGCAGCTGAATTGATCCTGTCAGCCGTCACTTAAAGCTACCCCAAAAATTCAACATTGTGTTTCACAACCAGCCTCCAGGCAAGGTCCCCCAATTTGTTCACTTTCCGAGTGGGGCCCCAGTTTTGTTATTTGCTCCGTTGAGGAGGAATTAACTGGCTCCTGTTCTTTATTCAGTCCCTCCATTTGGATAGTGACAAGAAGATTAATTTAAAAAGAATTCCTTCCCTTCTCCCACTCCAAATATATTTATTTGTTACAAGGAGTCGATTTAACCTGGCTTTCTTCAGTCAAAGGAAGGGTAAGTTTATTAGTTACTAAAACAAATGGAGAAAATAAGAGAACACAAGAACACACATTCACATACTGGTCAAATGTAAAATTAGAAGTCCAGCTGAAGATAAAAATAATACAAATCGATCTTTGCTGTGTTTATGAATGGTTAGGGAGATATGTGAATAGCCTTTGTTTAAGAAGGGTAGCAAAAATAATTGAGGTAATTACAGGTCGGTGAGCCTTACATCAGCGGTAGGCAAATTATTGGAGAGAATTCTTCGAGACAGGATTTATTCCCATTTGGAAATAAGGAGACATATTAGTGAGAGGCAACATGTCTCATGAACTTGATCGAGTTTTTCAGGGAAGTGACAAAGATGATTGAGGAGGGTGGGGCAGTGGATGTTGTCTACATGGACTTCAGTAAGATCCTTTGACAAGGTCCCTCATGGCAGACTGGTGCAGAAGGTGAAGTCACATGGGATCAGAGATGAGTTGGCAAGGTGGATACAAAACTGGCTTGATCAAAGAAGACAGAGGGTAGCAGTGGAAAGGTGTGTTTCTGAATGGAGGGCTGTGATAAGTGGTGTTCCTCAGGGATCAGCGCTGGGACCTTTGCTGTAATATATATAAGTGATTTGGAGGAAAATGTAACTGGATTGATTGTTAAGTTTGCGGATGACACAAAGGTTGGTGGATTTGTGGATAGTGATGAGGACCATCAGAGGATACAGCAGGATACAGATCAGTTGGAGACTTGGGCGGAGAGATGGCAGATGGAGTTTAATCCGGACAAATGTGAGATAATGCATTTTGGAAGGTCTAATACAGACAGGAAATATACAGTAAGTGACAGGAATATTGATAGGCAGAGGGATCTGGATGTACAGGTACACAGGTCACTGAAAGTGGCAATGCAGGTGGAGAAGGTAGTTAAGAAGACATACGGCATGCTTGCCTTCATCGGCTGGGGTATTGAGTTTAAAAATTGGCAGGTCATTTTGCAGCTTTATAGAGCCTTAGGTCGCACTTGGAATATAGTGTTCAATTCTGGTCGCCACACTACCAGAAGGATGTGGAGGCTTTGGAGAGGGCACAGAAAAGATTTACCAGGATGTTGCCTGGTATGGAGGGTATTAGCTATGAGGAGAGGTTATAACATAGAACCCTATAGTGCAGAAACAGGCCCTTCGGCCCATCGAGTCTGCACCGAACACAATCCCACCCAGAACCTATCCCCACACATTTTACCTGCTAATCCCTCTAACCTACACATCCCAGGATACTAAGGGGCAATTTTAGCATAGCCAATGAACCTAAGGTTCATTGGCTATGCTAAGGTTGGAGAAACTTGGTTTGTTATCACTGGAGCGATGGAGGTTGAGGGGAGACCTGATAGAAATCTACAAGATTATGAGAGGCATGGACAGAGTGGATAGTCAGAAGCCTTTTCCCAGGGTGGAAGAGTCAATTATTAGGGGGTATAGGTTTAAGGTGCGAGGGGCAAGGTTTAAAGGAGATGTATGAGGCAAATTTTTTAGACAGAGAGCGATGGGTGCCTGGAACTCATTGCCGGGGGAGGTAGTGAAATAGATACGGTAGTGACTTTAAGGGGCATCTTGACAAGTACATGAACAGGATGGGAATAGAGGGATTTGGTCCCCGGAAGGGTAGGGGGTTTTAGTTCAGTCGGGGCAGCATGTTCGGTGCAGGCTTGGAGGGCCGAAGGGCCTGTTCCTGTGCTGGAATTTTCTTTGTTCTTTGGATGATTTAACTTGGATGATTCCAGCAGAATGTCTACTCACTCTTACTGCCGCCATCTCTCTCTCTGGCAACTATCGGAGACTCAATCACAACATCTGCAAACTCAAGATGAATTTCCAACCACAATATTGTTTCATCTGCTCAGGTCCAGGACCAGAATCCCAAATTATATCAGGAAAACAGGCTCAACCCCAACAATTTTTCTATTTTGACATAAATGTGATGTCGAGGTGCCGGCGTTGGACTGGGGTGGGCACAGTGAGAAGTCTCACAACACCAGGTTAAAGTCCAACAGGATTATTTGATAGTGTGAGCTTTTGTAGTGTTGTCTCTTCATCAGGTGAGTCACCTGACACCTGATGAAGGGGCAATGATCCAAAAGCTTGTGCCAAAAGCTTGTGAGACTACTTACTGGTCATAAATGTGAAGGTAGGATGCTTCACTCCAGGAATAATCCCACTGACAAAGTATGGATCTTTTATATTAAATAGCTAAATTAAACTAATATATAGCTTTGTATTCAATAAAGCTATTTTTTAATATTAATAACATTGTTATTAATAACACAGTTAATATTAATATTTAATATTAATAACATTGTTAATAATAACATTGTTAATAACACAGTTAATATTAAAAACAATGTTAATAACACAGTTTAAATATAGTTCTAACAAAATGAAGCAGTTTGACTTTAAAAAAATGAAATGAAACTTCAATTTCTAATTTATCACTGTTTCAGTTCCAAATAAGCAACATTCCTCTATCAGACTTAAAGACCACATTAAATACAGTTAGCAACCACAAATATACCTGCTGTAAGAAGTGCACACAGTCTCGAATCTTTCAGAGAGGTTTTGATTTTCAAAGTAGCTTTAAACAAATCCCAGTCAAAAACAAAAGTTGTTTTATCTCTGCTACAAACCTAGCTTCTCCCATTAACCACATTATCACTTGACCCTTTCAATCAACATTATCATAAGCTGCAGGGTAACTCACTATTTATAAACAAAAATCTCTTAGCTCCATCCTAAATAAGCACTTCATGACTAAAATGAATAATAATCCTGCTCTGATTATCCTGGAACTGAGCTGCATTCCAGCCAAACCAACCAATTACCTGTAGAATAACAGATAATTTAAACTTTAAAATAGTCCCCATAACCATAACCACAATTGTAGCAAATACTATCACCCTTCATGGCTATTCCATCACCAGACTTAATCCTTGCCTCATCTCATTGGCTGCTGAGATCCTTATTGTTACCTCTAGACTTGACTATTCTGATGTATTTCTGACCAAACCCCTACATCCCATTCTCTGTATACTTGCAGGTATTTAAAACTCCACAGCCCTTTCCTAACTCATACAGATCTCATTTACTGTTCTTGCTGATCTCCACTGGCTCCCCAATCAGCATTAGCTCCAGTAGTAAAAATCTTATCGTTGTTTATAAATCCCTGGCTAGTCTCACCTTTCCCTTTCTCAGCAACCTCCCCCTGCTCAGAGATGTTTATGCTCCTCTAATTCTGTCCTTGTCTGCATCCCTGATCTTGATCACCCAGTAATTGGTAAATGTATGTCTCGCTTTCAAAGATCTGAGCTCTGGAATTACTGGTCTACATTATTCTGCATCACATTCCTTGGTTAAAATGTTCCTCAGCATCTACCTGTTAGCCAAACTAGCACCCAAATATCAACTCAGGTGGCTTGGAGTTATATATTGCTTTAAACGCACCTTTGAAATGTCTTGGAAACTTTTAGTGTGTGAAAAGTGTCATATTAGCTCTTGTAGGTGAGATGATGTGTTACTCTGTGGGTGAGTTGATGTGTTACTCTGTGAGTGAGTTGATGTGTTACTCTGTGGGTGAGTTGATGTGTTACTCTGTGAGTGAGTTGATGTGTTGCTCTGTGAGTGAGTTGATGTGTTACTCTGTGGGTGAGTTGATGTGTTACTCTGTGAGTGAGTTGATGTGTTACTCTGTGGGCGAGTTGATGTGTTACTCTGTGAGTGAGTTGATGTGTTACTCTGTGAGTGAGTTGATGTGTTACTCTGTGAGTGAGTTGATGTGTTACTCTGTGAGTGAGTTGATGTGTTACTCTGTGAGTGAGTTGATGTGTTACTCTGTGGGTGAGTTGATATGTTACTCTGTGGGTGAGTTGATGTGTTACTCTGTGAGTGAGTTGATGTGTTACTCTGTGGGTGAGTTGATGTGTTACTCTGTGAGTGAGTTGATGTGTTACTCTGTGAGTGAGTTGATGTGTTACTCTGTGAGTGAGTTGATGTGTTACTCTGTGAGTGAGTTGATGTGTTACTCTGTGGGTGAGTTGATGTGTTACTCTGTGGGTGAGTTGATGTGTTACTCTGTGGGTGAGTTGATGTGTTACTCTGTGAGTGAGTTGATGTGTTACTCTGTGGGTGAGTTGATGTGTTACTCTGTGAGTGAGTTGATGTGTTACTCTGTGGGTGAGTTGATGTGTTACTCTGTGAGTGAGTTGATGTGTTACTCTGTGGGTGAGTTGATGTGTTACTCTGTGAGTGAGTTGATGTGTTACTCTGTGGGTGAGTTGATGTGTTACTCTGTGAGTGAGTTGATGTGTTACTCTGTGGGTGAGTTGATGTGTTACTCTGTGGGTGAGTTGATGTGTTACTCTGTGAGTGAGTTGATGTGTTACTCTGTGGGTGAGTTGATGTGTTACTCTGTGAGTGAGTTGATGTGTTACTCTGTGGGTGAGTTGATGTGTTACTCTGTGAGTGAGTTGATGTGTTACTCTGTGGGTGAGTTGATGTGTTACTCTGTGAGTGAGTTGATGTGTTACTCTGTGAGTTAGTTGATGTGTTACTCTGTGGGTGAGTTGATGTGTTACTCTGTGGGTGAGTTGATGTGTTACTCTGTGGGTGAGTTGATGTGTTACTCTGTGAGTGAGTTGATGTGTTACTCTGTGAGTGAGTTGATGTGTTACTCGGTGAGTGAGTTGATGTGTTACTCTGTGGGTGAGTTGATGTGTTACTCTGTGGGTGAGTTGATGTGTTACTCTGTGAGTGAGTTGATGTGTTACTCTGTGGGTGAGTTGATGTGTTACTCTGTGGGTGAGTTGATGTGTTACTCTGTGGGTGAGTTGATGTGTTACTCTGTGGGTGAGTTGATGTGTTACTCTGTGGGTGAGTTGATGTGTTACTCTGTGGGTGAGTTGATGTGTTACTCTGTGGGTGAGTTGATGTGTTACTCTGTGGGTGAGTTGATGTGTTACTCTGTGAGTGAGTTGATGTGTTACTCTGTGGGTGAGTTGATGTGTTACTCTGCGGGTGAGTTGATGTGTTACTCTGTGGGTGAGTTGATGTGTTACTCTGTGGGTGAGTTGATGTGTTACTCTGTGAGTGAGTTGATGTGTTACTCTGTGAGTGAGTTGATGTGTTACTCTGTGGGTGAGTTGATGTGTTACTCTGTGGGTGAGTTGATGTGTTACTCTGTGAGTGAGTTGATGTGTTACTCTGTGAGTGAGTTGATGTGTTACTCTGTGGGTGAGTTGATGTGTTACTCTGTGGGTGAGTTGATGTGTTACTCTGTGGGTGAGTTGATGTGTTACTCTGTGAGTGAGTTGATGTGTTACTCTGTGAGTGAGTTGATGTGTTACTCGGTGAGTGAGTTGATGTGTTACTCTGTGGGTGAGTTGATGTGTTACTCTGTGGGTGAGTTGATGTGTTACTCTGTGGGTGAGTTGATGTGTTACTCTGCGGGTGAGTTGATGTGTTACTCTGTGGGTGAGTTGATGTGTTACTCTGTGAGTGAGTTGATGTGTTACTCTGTGAGTGAGTTGATGTGTTACTCTGTGGGTGAGTTGATGTGTTACTCTGTGGGTGAGTTGATGTGTTACTCTGTGGGTGAGTTGATGTGTTACTCTGTGAGTGAGTTGATGTGTTACTCTGTGAGTGAGTTGATGTGTTACTCTGTGGGTGAGTTGAATGTTACTCTGTGGGTGAGTTGAGTGTTACTCTGTGGGTGAGTTGAGTGTTACTCTGTGGGTGAGTTGATGTGTTACTCTGTGAGTGAGTTGATGTGTTACTCTGTGAGTGAGTTGATGTGTTACTCTGTGAGTGAGTTGATGTGTTACTCTGTGAGTGAGATGATGTGTTACTCTGTGAGTGAGTTGATGTGTTACTCTGTGAGTGAGTTGATGTGTTACTCTGTGGGTGAGTTGATGTGTTACTCTGTGGGTGAGTTGATGTGTTACTCTGTGAGTGAGTTGAGTGTTACTCGGTGGGTGAGATGGTGTTACTCTGTGTGTGAGTTGATGTGTTACTCTGTGAGTGAGATGGTGTTACTCTGTGAGTGAGATGATGTGTTACTCTGTGAGTGAGTTGATGTGTTACTCTGTGGGTGAGTTGATGTGTTACTCTGTGGGTGAGTTGATGTGTTACTCTGTGAGTGAGTTGAGTGTTACTCGGTGGGTGAGATGGTGTTACTCTGTGTGTGAGTTGATGTGTTACTCTGTGAGTGAGATGGTGTTACTCTGTGTGTGAGTTGATGTGTTACTCTGTGAGTGAGTTGATGTGTTACTCTGTGGGTGAGTTGATGTGTTACTCTGTGGGTGAGTTGATGTGTTACTCTGTGAGTGAGTTGAGTGTTACTCGGTGGGTGAGATGGTGTTACTCTGTGTGTGAGTTGATGTGTTACTCTGTGAGTGAGATGGTGTTACTCTGTGTGTGAGTTGATGTGTTACTCTGTGAGTGAGATGGTGTTACTCTGTGAGTGAGATGATGTGTTACTCTGCTGGTATGAAAGCCTGGGTGAAACCTGTTAAACAGAGTACTGTGGCAAGGATACACTCTTTACCTCTCCATCCTAGGCTGTTGTTGCTAAACCCCCTTTTTGGAATTTTGGAATGGCATGGTGACACAGTGGTTAGCACTGCTGCCTCACGCACCAGAGACTCGGGTTCAATTCCTGGCTGGGGTCACTGTTGGTGCGAAGTCTGCATGTCTTCCCCATGTCTGCGTGGGTTTCCTCCGGGTGCTCCGGTTTCCTCCCACAGTCTGAAAGATGTGCTGGTTAGGGTGCATTGACCCGAACAGGTGTCAGAGTGTAACGACTAGGGGATTTTCACAGTAACTTCATTGCGGTGTTAATGTAAGCCTTACTTGTGACAAATAAACTTTAACTTTCTTTAACCTTTAACTCTGCCCTTTCCAGAGAGGTCACTCTGGAGATTGGATCTGAAGAAGCTGCACAATACATTCAAGTTAACACAGAGGGTGGAACGTGTGTGGAATGAGCTGCCCGAGGAAGTGGTTGAGGCAGGAACGTTGACAATATTTAAAAGGCGTTTGGACAGATACATGGATAGGAAAGGTTTAGAGGGAAATGGGCCAAATGCAGGCAAATGGGGTTAGCTTAGATGGGCTTTTTGGTCGGCATGGACCAGTTTGAGCTGAAGGGCCTTTCTCTGTGTCATGGTTTGTACGATTCTATATCAGTTTATACTCAGTCTGAAGCAGCTGTATTATTGGCTGAGTGTTAACTATTTAGCAGAGAGAGGAAAGTGATAGCACTCTGACAGAGGCTCTCTCAGCCTGGGCACAGAGTGGTTTCCAATTCTCCAACCTTCACTCTGGGAAATCGATCTTTGACTCGGCTGCTCATTAATAAGATGCTGGGGCTGGAATTGGGGTCAAGTGAGCTGCGTACAGCTGCATCCCTGATCTCCATCCCTGGCTGCTTCAGCCTTGTACTGCTGATCAAAAGCGGTGAGTGAGGTGAAGGGGCCGATCTCTGCCGTGGGATTCTAACAGAGGGACAGCAGCCTTGTCAGTGGTCAGCAAAGGGTTAATGGTGATAACTTGCTCAGTGATGATACTGAGGGGGTTGTAGATTGAGTGAACTGACCCCCCCCCCCCCCAGGGACACAGTGCTGAGGGGAGCAGTACACGTTCGGAGATCTAACTCACCTGTGTGGGCAGGGTGAGATTCGCTCAGTGAACTCAGTCTGACCAATACGGAATCTCAGAGTCAGAACGTTGGAGAATGAGGTTCCACGTCAGAGATCTGAGCAGACAGTCCAGTGCAGTGCTGGCAAATACTGCACCGTCACGGGTACCAACTTTCAGATGAAGTAAGGCTCATTCTGCCGTCGGTAAATGTAAAAGATCCCTTGGGACTATTTTGATGAGGAGTAGGAAACTATCCTCAGGGCCCTTGCTGCAATTAATCCCCAAATCAACATGAAACAGAATAAGTTAACAGGTGATTGCAGCCTGTGGGATCTTGCTGTGTGCAAGATGGCTGCCTCATTTCCTATTACAATGATGACTATGAAAGTATTTCATTGGCTAGAAAGCATTCTGAGATGGCCTCAGGCTACGAAAGGTTCTATAAAAATTCAGGTTTTTCTTCTTCTCCTGGAGATCTGAAGGATTAGAATGAGAAAGCATCCCTCACCCAAACCCATTGATTAACCTGGGAGAAGATCCCGCAGCACCAGTGGTGAGATAGTTCAGTACACTGTCTCCTCCACCTCTGATTGTGAACCCCCCCCGAAATGACTGGACAAGCTGTATGAAGGTTGTGTGCTCCTGTGAGGCGCAGCTAAGGTATTAGACTCAGTGCAACATGAAATCTGCCCCCTTTGCTCAGATAAACTATTGCAAATTGCCAACAAAGTGATAAAAGCAGGAAATCTTTAACATGTGCTCAAAAAGCAGGCCGAGCTTCAGTTTAGTATCTCACCTGAATAGACAGCACTTGCAGCAGTGCAGCACTCCCTCAGTGAGATCAAGCAGTGCCTGAGGATGGCTGACATTCGTCTGCACTCATCCCTGTCCTGTGTCTGGTGTGCATGATATTCTCTCTTAGGGACTCCCGTGTTGCCAGCTGATGCAAGGGACTCTATCTGTCTGACCTCCATCACTCGTAGGAAGGTGGCTGTGTTGGAGAGATGGGCACGATGACATTCGCTGTCCCTGCCCCTCACTCTGGTTATTTGGGCTCTGCTTCAGAAACGTGAGCTTATTACACTGTACCTGGCTTTAGCTCAGGTCCTGCTCGCTATTTGACCTCTTGAACATTCCCAATTTGAATCATTCTGTTGTTACTGGTGGACATGCCTTCAGCTGCAAGGCAGTAAGTTCACTAAACTATTCCAGTCACTCTCCTCCTTAAACCTTTGTCTAAATAATCATCAATTTGTCTAACATTTCCTTGTCCTTTCCTCACTTTCTGTTTCACAAAGAACACATGATGGGTCACTCTTGGTTCTTTTTTGGGATGTAGTTTTGCTGACTGGGCCAACATTCATTACTCATCATTAACCGAGTGGTTTGCTGGGCCATTTCAGAGCGCAGTCAAGTGGAGACTCAGTTGTGGGATTTTATGGTCTCACTCATCCCAAAACCATAAAATTCCAACCTTTCCACGGTCCGCTCCCTCACCTGCTTTGATTCCCATGGCAGGCAGATGGTAAAATTCCAGCCCACATCACTGTGGCTCTGGAATCACATGTAGGCCAGACTGGGTAAGGACGGCAGATTTCCTTCCCTAAGGGACATTAGTGAACCAGATGGGTTTTTACAACAATCGATGATAATTTCATGGTCATTATTGGCACTAGCTTTATATTCCAGCCTTTTTAATTAAATTTAAAATCCACCAGCCACTGTGGTGGGATTTGATCCCACATCCCTAGATCACTGGTCACTGTCTCTACAAGCGTCAATCTCTGTATTACACACACCTCAATACCTGTTCCCTCTCCCACCCAAGCCCTGTCTCAGCATCAAATGATAACACCTCTCCTTTCATGCCTGCCAGCTTACATGTAGTGTGTATGTTTATGAGCTGCACTTGTGACCATCACTGACATGTGTAAAATTGAGAGAATTGAGTCAGCATGGATTGACTCAGAGTCAATAAACCTAATGTGTGAAACATGAGATCCTCATCATGCACACTCAGCAGCTTCCTAAATCCAAAAATATTCCTGATTCATTAAAGTTCAGAAGTTAAAGAGTCAACAAAAGCCACATAATGACACTGGTCTCTATCGCCTTTATCTATGGAGCAGACCCCAGTGCCTGACTCAGAATCTAATTCATTATCACAGGGTTTGGAAATTAAAGAGAGGCTTCACTGTGATGAGCGAATTCAGGGAAATCATGAAAAATAAATGGTCTGGTTAGAAGCAATTGGAGAAAATTAGAGAATTGGTTCTATTGTTTTGTCCTAATTGATGTATCGATGTTCATTACTCAATAACCAAAAGCTGTAGCTGATGACTAACCTAGACACCATTGTTAGTCAGAACACTTTTCACGCAGAGTCCAAGGGTAGGGGTGGGGAGTCCATGACCTTCACTAGCTGACTACAGTAATTGTTTAAACTGCGGAACAGATTTATTTATGTCATATTACAGAGTGGGTTCTGTTTAGTTACAATCAGTGCACTCAATGTCAACTCACATCAATACACAGAGGGAGCTGGGAGGGTTGGAAAGGATGGAAGGAGAATGCAAGTGTGGAATGTAGGGAGGGCGAAAAATAATATCAACAACATTGCAGATTACTGCAACTGCTTTTGGAGGTAGGCCTCAGATTGAGGTGGAACTGAGCAGATCATGGGGTGGTCTGGAATTCCTACAGTGAATGCTCCTCACTCCAGTTTCTCCGGATCAATTAATCCAAAATTGATCAAACCAACACAAAAGGATTCCAAATACAAATACAGCTCAAATCAACCTTCTGTGAACTTTTGTGCTAGATTGAAAAGTATTATAAGTTATTGAATTAAGAAAGTGACTATTTGCACGATAAAACTGGTAGATGATATTGTCGAGAGTTTTAAAAGTAAAATCAGGGCATTCACAAGAAGTGGATGGAATATTCCGATTCCAAGTGAAGGCTTTATGAAAAATCCAGTTAAATCTGTATTAATAAACTTGCACCAGATTCTCACACTTTATTAGAAGCAGAAATATAGATTGAAACAAGAAAAAGTTCAAACAGGTACATTGGAAAAGACTTCCTAATTGTACATTCAGCAATATATAAATGAGTTTGAGCAGAAACTTGAGCAAATAATTAACTAGCCACAAAGCAGAAACTATGCCCAATGTATATTCAAACTTCATGCCTCTTTCTCCCTGTCTGAGATGGTTCAGAGATTGTTCTCTCTTCATGAACATTGAGTATCTCACAAGAAGCTACTTTTCTGTTACACTTGTGGGATTGTGTTTTTTTTCTTTCAGTAAATAAAGTAAAAGTAAAAAGTTTATTTATTAGTCGCAAGTAGGTTTACATTAACACTGCAATGAATTTACTGTGAAAATCCCTCAGGATTCATGGGATGTGGGTGTCACTTGCTGGGTATCTCTAATTGCCCTTAAACTGAATGACTTATTTGGCCATTTCAGGGGGCAGTTAAGAATCAACCACATCGCTGTGGCTCTGGAGTCCCATGTAGGCCAGACTGGGTAAGGATGGCAGATTTCCTTCCCGAAAGGAAATGAACCATGTGGGTTTTTACAACAATCAATGATATATTTATGGTCACTATTACTGAGACTAGCACTCAATTCTGGACTTTATTAAGTGAATTTAAATTCCTTCAGCTGCTGTGGTGGGATTCGAACCCAGGTCTCCAGAACATCAGCACCAGGATTACTAGTCCAGTGACATGACGAACATTTTACCTGTGGTCTGTGCCAGTATCTGGAGGGATGTCTTATGGTGCAGTGGGTTGTGTCCCTAGCTCTGCGCCAGAAGCTTCCAGACTAAGTCCTGCTTCAGGACCTGGCGGTCACAGAAGGTGTGTTCATAATGTTGCCAAACATCCTTGTACATCCTTCCCATAAATCTGACACCAAGTGGGAGAGTTTCCTGGCCAGCCATGCTGCCAAAGGCAATGGGAAACCTCGGCAGTGCATTGGAAGGACACGATCATTAATGCCCTCATAGGGAACTGAGCTGCAATATCTCTGCCTGTTGCTTATGATGAATAACTTGGGTATGCAGTGACCATTCTGGTTGGAAATGCCAGTGTCCCTGCCAGCTTCACATTGCTATTTAATTAGTTTTCAGCGAAATATTCTGAATGTGCCCTGCAGGTGCAGGATTTCACAGGAGCGTATCAGGAATTTATACATGGAGGTCAGAGCCATTAACCTCGCTGCTGGGAGTGTTTATATTTAACCATTTCCTTCCCTTCCCCTCGCACACACTGCTTCATAACTATCGAGAGGCCCACAGTGGAGATCATCAGTAAATCTCAGTGGAATCAGAGAGTCGATAAACAGAGTGAAGTGGGAGTTCATTGCCACCAGCTCTATCGCTCCACACGGGAAAGACACAGTGATGGTGGGACGAGCACTAAGGAAATGGAGAGACACAGCGTCCAGGTTCAGAGAGAGGGCACACCCAGGCTGAGATGAGGCAACCTACAACACAACTGAGACAGAGTTAGACAAGGGAAGGAGAGAGCTGAGAAATCAGCAGAGTATAACATTAATAACACTGGGGCAGACACGAGCAGCAGAGAAACAATGGTGCTCACAGTAGAAAGACTGGAAAACAGAATGTGTTTACATTTATACAGCACATTCCCAGCCTCAGGGAATCTCCTACTAGCCAATGAACTACATGAGCATGATTGGTGTTTTCACAGTCTGAGAAATTTACCAGCAGCAGACAGGTTAAAATTATCACTGAAACCCCCAAATTATCAACTAACAGAGGAATTATTCTGGAAATAAATATCATCTGGACAGCACAGGGTTAGATACAGAGTAAAGCTCCCTCTACACTGTCCCCCCATCAAACACTCCCAGGGCAGGTACAGCACGGGGTTAGATACAGAGTAAAGCTCCCTCTACACTGTCCCCCATCAAACACTCCCAGGACAGGTACAGCACGGGGTTAAATACAGAGTAAAGCTCCCTCTACACTGTCCCCCCATCAAACACTCCCAGGACAGGTACAGCACGGGGTTAGATACAGAGTAAAGCTCCCTCTACACTGTCCCCCCATCAAACACTCCCAGGGCAGGTACAGCACGGGGTTAGATACAGAGTAAAGCTCCCTCTACACTGTCCCCCCATCAAACACTCCCAGGACAGGTACAGCACGGGGTTAGATACAGAGTAAAGCTCCCTCTACACTGTCCCCCCATCAAACACTCCCAGGGCAGGTACAGCACGGGGTTAGATACAGAGTAAAGCTCCCTCTACACTGTCCCCCCATCAAACACTCCCAGGACAGGTACAGCACGGGGTTAGATACAGAGTAAAGCTCCCTCTACACTGTCCCCCCATCAAACACTCCCAGGACAGGTACAGCACGGGGTTAGATACAGAGTAAAGCTCCCTCGACACTGTCCCCCCATCAAATACTCCCAGGACAGGTACAGCACGGGGTTAGATACAGAGTAAAGCTCCCTCTACACTGTCCCCCCATCAAACACTCCCAGGACAGGTACAGCACGGGGTTAGATACAGAGTAAAGCTCCCTCTACACTGTCCCCCCATCAAACACTCCCAGGACAGGTACAGCACGGGGTTAGATACAAAGTAAAGCTCCCTCTACACTGTCCCCATCAAACACTCCCAGGACAGGTACAGCACAGGGTTAGATACAGAGTAAAGCTCCCTCTACACTGTCCCCATCAAACACTCCCAGGACAGGTACAGCATGGGGTTAGATACAGAGTAAAGCTC
Source organism: Prionace glauca (assembly GCA_037974335.1). Lineage (NCBI taxonomy): Eukaryota > Metazoa > Chordata > Chondrichthyes > Carcharhiniformes > Carcharhinidae > Prionace > Prionace glauca. Next base: position 49,225,200 of record CM075744.1, on the reverse strand, counting down.
CCTCTACACTGTCCCCCCATCAAACACTCCCAGGACAGGTACAGCACGGGGTTAGATACAGAGTAAAGCTCCCTCTACACTGTCCCCCCATCAAACACTCCCAGGACAGGTACAGCACGGGGTTAGATACAGAGTAAAGCTCCCTCTACACTGTCCCCATCAAACACTCCCAGGACAGGTACAGCATGGGGTTAGATACAGAGTAAAGCTCCCTCTACACTGTCCCCCCATCAAACACTCCCAGGACAGGTACAGCACGGGGTTAGATACAGAGTAAAGCTCCCTCTACACTGTCCCCCCATCAAACACTCCCAGGACAGGTACAGCACGGGGTTAGATACAGAGTAAAGCTCCCTCTACACTGTCCCCCCATCAAACACTCCCAGGACAGGTACAGCACTGGGTTAGATACAGAGTAAAGCTCCCTCTACACTGTCCCCCCATCAAACACTCTCAGGACAGGTACAGCATGGGGTTAGATACAGAGTAAAGCTCCCTCGACACTGTCCCCCCTTCAAACACTCCCAGGACAGGTACAGCACGGGTTAGATACAGAGTAAAGCTCCCTCTACACTGTCCCCATCAAACACTCCCAGGACAGGTACAGCACGGGGTTAGATACAGAGTAAAGCTCCCTCTACACTGTCCCACCATCAAACACTCCCAGGACATGAACAACACGGGGTTAGATACAGAGTAAAGCTCCCTCTACACTGTCCCCATCAAACACTCCCAGGACAGGTACAGTACGGGGTTAGATACAGAGTAAAGCTCCCTCTACACTGTCCCCCCATCAAATACTCCCAGGACAGGTACAGCACGGGGTTAGATACAGAGTAAAGCTCCCTCTACACTGTCCCCCCATCAAACACTCCCAGGACAGGTACAGCACGGGGTTAGATACAGAGTAAAGCTCCCTCTACACTGTCCCCCCATCAAACACTCCCAGGACAGGTACAGCACGGGGTTAGATACAGAGTAAAGCTCCCTCTACACTGTCCCCCCATCAAACACTCCCAGGACAAGTACAGCACAGGGTTAGATACAGAGTAAAGGTCCCTCTACACTGTCCCCCTCATCAAACACTCCCAGGACAGGTACAGCACGGGGTTAGATACAGAGTAAAGCTCCCTCTACACTGTCCCCATCAAACACTCCCAGGACAGGTACAGCACGAGGTTAGATACAGAGTAAAGCTCCCTCTACACTGTCCCCCCATCAAACACTCCCAGGACAGGTACAGCACAGGGTTAGATACAGAGTAAAGCTCCCTCTACACTGTCCCCCTATCAAACACTCCCAGGGCAGGTACAGCACTGGGTTAGATACAGAGTAAAGCTCCCTCTACGCTGTCCCCCATCAAACACTCCCAGGACAGATACAGCACAGGGTTAGATACAGAGTAAAGCTCCCTCTGCACTGTCCCCCATCAAACACTCCCAGGACAGGTACAGCACGGGGTTAGATACAGAGTAAAACTCCCTCTACATTGTCCCCCCCATCAAACACTCCCAGGACAGGTACAGCACTGGGTTAGATACAGAGTAAAGCTCCCTTTACACTGTCCCCCCATCAAACACTCCCAGGACAGGTACAGCACAGGGTTAGATACAGAGTAAAGCTCCCTCTACACTGTCCCCCCATCAAACACTCCCAGGACAGGTACAGTACAGGGTTAGATACAGAGTAAAGGTCCCTCTACACTATCCCCCCCATCAAACACTCCCAGGACAGGTACAGCACAGGGTTAGATACAGAGTAAAGCTCCCTCTACACTGTCCCCCCATTAAACACTCCCAGGACAGGTACAGTACAGGGTTAGATACAGAGTAAAGGTCCCTCTACACTATCCCCCCCATCAAACACTCCCAGGACAGGTACAGCACAGGGTTAGATACCGAGTAAAGCTCCCTCTACACTGTCCCCATCAAACACTCCCATGACTGATACAGAAAATAAGAACATAATAAATAGGAGCAGGAGTAGGCCATCTAGCCCTTCGAGCCTGCCCCGCCATTCAATAAGATCATGGCTGACCTGAAGTGGATCAGTTCCACTTTCCCGCTTTCTCCCCATAACCCTTAATTCCCCTGCCTCCCAAAAACCTATCTACCCGTGACTTAAATATATTCAGCGAGGTAGCCTCCACCACTTCAACGGGTAGAGAATTCCAGAGATTCACCACCCTTTGAGTGAAGAAGTTCCTCCCCAACTCTGATCTAAACTACCCACCTCCCCTTATCTTGATGCTCTGCCCTCTAGTCCTGATGTCCTTTCTAAGCGGGAAGAATCTCTCTCCCTCTACCCTATCCATCCCTTTCATTATCTTATACGTCTCTATAAGATCCCCCCTCAGCCTTCTAAACTCCAACGAGTACAGACCCAGTCTATTTAGTCTCTCTTCATTGGCTAATCCCCTCAACTCCCTACTTTTATATTCAATCCCCCTCGCTATGAAGGCCAGCATCCCATTCGCCTTCCTGACCACCTGCTGCACCTGCAGACTGGGTTTTTGCGACTCATGCACAAGGACCCCCAGGTCCTTCTGCACCATAGCATGCTGCAGCTTTTCGCCCTTTAAATAGTAATCCCTCCTAATATTATTTCTGCCAATGTGGATAACCTCACACTTGCTAACATTATCCTCCATCTGCCAGGTCCTCACCCACTCGCTGAGCCTATCCAGATCCCTCTGCAGACTTTCCACACCCTCCACACAATTCACTTTTCCACTCATCTTCGTGTCATCAGCAAATTTCGTCACCCTACACTCAGCCCCCTCCTCCAGATCATCTATATAAATGGTAAGTAGCTGAGGCCCCAGCACCGATTCCTGCGGCACTCCACTTGTCACCAACCGCCAACCAGAATAGTACCCATTGATACCAACTCTCTGCCTCCTATTAGACAACCAATCCCCTATCCACACTAACGCCTTACCCCCAACTCCATGCACCCTAACCTTCTGCAGCAACATTAGGTTAAATTACTGGTAACATCTTGAATTGGAACATCAGTGTAAACTGGAGCTCCCTCCCTAACAGCACCATGGGTATACCTACACCTCATGGACAGCAACAATTCAAGAAGAGGGCAGCTCACCACCACCTTCTCAATGGCAACTAGAGATGGTAATAAATGCTGGTCTGGCCCGATCCCATGCAAGGAATTTTAAAAAATTGGACAAAAGACTGCAACAAAAAAACTGTAAAATGTTGTACCGAGTATTTGATCCAATTCAATTCTGAGCCAAGCTATTTCTTGACAGATGAAATCCAACATTATAACAGAGACTGATGGTAATTGGAACCTGATGGTCTTTGGTGATGTAAAATAAAATAATGCCAGCAGATGGCTAATACTCCTTATCATTCTCATAGTTAGACTGTGAGTCAGTGAGAGGTTATCAGCCTACCCCATCTAATCACTCGGGACCCCAGGCCAATGAAAATAGTTTAATCCTTGTTGCTTCTTCCAGTTTAGCTTTCCCTTCCCATCTGTTTTCCAAATTTCCTCTCTTCTCATCAGGAATCAGGGTGCCCTCTGCACCCTGCATCACCGCCCCCATCCACAGACCCCCCTCACCCCACTCCTGGCCATCTTTGTATCTGACTCAAATGGTCACGTTTCATCCAAGTGTGCATAGCCACCAAACTGGATCTTTGTCTAATCCGACTTACACATGGAACATCAGATAGGTTACACATGGAATCCCCCACACGGTTACACATGGATTTACACACAGATTGGTAACCCTACAATTGGTAACCCATCAAGTCTGCACCCACTCTCAGGCAGCATGTCACACCCAGGTCCTATCCCATAACCCAACATATTTTCCATGGCTAATTCTCCTGACTGTAGGAGGAATGATGTGGGTATGCGGCGTTGGACTGGCGTAAACACAGTAAAAAGTCTGACAACACCAGGTGTTGTCAGACTTTTTACTGTAGGAGGAAACCAGAGCATCCGGAGGAAACCCACTCAGACACAGGGAGACTGTGTAAACTCTGCACAGTCACCCAAAGCTAGAATCAAATCCAGGTCTCTGGCGCTGTGAGGCAGCAATGCTAACCTCTGTACCAGAGTACACATGAAATTCCATGTGATTATTGTATGGAATCCCACATGGATTACACGTGGGATCCCACACGAATTACACGTGGGATCCCACACGGATTACACGTGGGATCCCACACAGATTACACGTGGGATCCTACATGGATTACACGTGGGATCCCACATGGATTACACATGGGATCCCACATGGATTACACGTGGGATCCCACATGGATTACACGTGGAATCCCACACGGATTACACATGGGATCCCACACAGATTACACGTGGGATCCCACGCAGATTACACGTGGAATCCACACGGATTACACATGGGATCCCACACGGATTACACATGGGATCCCACATGCATTCAGTGTTCTTCATCATTTTCATTCATGGGTATAGACAGTTTGGTGGAATGTGTGGGCAGGTGCAGATGAGATCCAATACAGGGAAGTGTGCCGGGGGTGGAGGGGGGGGGGGGTGGGGGGTATTAAGACAAAGGAGGAAGGGGAGGAGTGCAGCAGGGAGTTAGGAGGAGGAGGCATAGTGGGGAGAGGGGGGTACAGCAGGGGGGGTGCAGTGGCGGAGGTCTGCAGTGGGGGGAAGGGCGGTGCAGCGGTGGGAGGGGGGTCACAGCAGGGGGAGGGGATGTAGTGAGGGGAGGGAGAACAGCAGGGCGGGTGAAGGGAGGTGCAGGGATGGGAGGGGTATGCAGCAGGGGGGACGCAGTGGGGGGAAGCAGAGGGGCAGCGGAGGGAAGTGGGGTGCATTGAGGGAAGGGGGTGCTGCGGGGGGGGGGGGCAAAGGAGAGGTGCATTGGTGGGAGGGGGAGCAGCAGGGGGAGGGGTGTGCAGGGGGGGAGGGCAAAGGGAAAGGGGGGATCTGATAGAGGTGTATAAAATAATGAAGGGTGTAGATAGAGTCAACAGGCTTTTTCCCAGATTGGAGACAAATATCACGAGGGGTCACGAGCTGAGGGTGAGGGGGGCGAGGTATAATTTGGATCCTAGAGGGAGGTTTTTCACATATGTGGGGGTATGGAATGCACTACCAAGTAAGGTGGTGGAGGCAGGCACGCTGGACTTGTTTAAGGTTTACTTAGATAGGCACATGAGTGAAACAGGGATGGAGGGGTTATAGGAGATGGTTTTAAAAAGGGTCAGAGCTTCGGGACGATACTGGAAGTGTAATACTACATGTTAATGTTTTGTCTGTTTTACTCCGCAGGTGTGTCGGTCCACCTTGTTGTCTAACGAGGGGCAATGCACACGATGGGTCGTGCGTGGGCTGCTCTTGGATGTTTCGAGAGTAGCCAGTACTTCGTGTCGATGTGTGTGCTTAAACCGGGACCAGCAGATGGGCACCACGACAGCTCAGTGACTATCACTGTTTGCTGTGCAGATACATGGATTTGAGCCTGTGTCTGTGGAGTTTGCACATTCTCCCTGTGGATGCGTGGGTTTCCTCCGGGCGCTCCGGTTTCCTCCACACCCCAAAGATGTGCTCTTAGACTGATTGGTGTAACAAATTGTCCCTAAATTATTCTCCCCTGAATCTGGTTTCCAATGGGGGTACCATCAGCATAGACACGGGTCAAGGGTGGAAGAGGAAAAACACATTGTTAAAATGGCGGCGCGGGCTCGTTGGGCCGAAGGGCCTGTTTCCCATGCTGGGTTCTCTTTGCAGCAGTGGGGGCAGAGCACAGTGGAGGCAGGGGGCCAGTGGGGGAATGGATTGGAGGAGAGGCGCAGTGGTGGCAAGGGGCACAGTGATGGGGGGGCATAGTGATGGAGAAGGGTGCCACAGTGGAGGGGGAGGGAGGGGAGCACAGCGATGGGGTGGGGGCACAGTGGGGGACGAAGGGAAGGGTGCAGCAGGGGGAGGGGGGTCACAGTGGCGGGGGGGGGGGTCAAAGAGTAGGCACAGCCGGGGGAGGACAGTGCAGTGGGAAGGAGGGGCCGCAGTGAGGTGTGGAGGGGGTGCAGTGAGGGGGTTGAAGGGGAGGCTCTTTGAGGGTGAGGGGGATGCAGCGGGGGGGGGTGGGGGGTCAGTGGGAGGGGAGCACAGTGGTGGGGGGGAGGGGGGAGGGTTGGAAGGGTGCTGAGGATCCGGTGAAACCCGGGAATTACGAAGTTCGCCACTGAGATCACAACTCCGGATGTTCGCTGCCTCTCATTGGTGAAGTCATCAGGGTCAATCAGGTGTGAACCTGATCCAAAAACATGATTAGACCCCTCCCCCCAACCCCCACCAAATACTGACCCCCCCCCCCCCCCCCCCCCCCCCCCGACATTCAAACCTCTGCAATGAGATCTCACGTTGGCGCAGTTTGCAACAGGTTCCCCCAGACCTGGCTGTGTTAGAACATAGAACATAGAACACTACAGCGCAGAACAGGCCCTTCGGCCCACGATGTTGCGCCGACCAGTTACAAAAACAATGACCCACTAACCTAAACCAATCCCTTTTTGTCCATAAACCTATCCACGGATCTCTTAAACGCCCCCAAACTAGGTGGCATTTACAACTGCAGCTGGCAGGGCATTCCAGTCCCTCGCCACCCTCTGGGTAAAGAACCTACCCCTGACATCCGTCCTATAACTACCCCCCCTTAATTTAAAGCCATGCCCCCTCGTGCTAGCTTTCTCCATCCGAGGAAAAAGGCTATCACTGTCCACCCTATCTAAACCTCTACTCATCTTATATGTTTCAATAAGATCCCCTCTTAGCCGCCTTCTTTCTAATGAAAACAACCCCAAATCCCTCAGTCTCTCCTCATAGGACCTCCCCTCCATACCAGGCAACATCCTGGTAAACCTCCTCTGCACCCTCTCCAAAGCCTCCACATCCTTCCTGTAATGTGAGGACCAGAACTGCACACAAAACTCCAAGTGCGGCCGCACCAGAGATGTGTACAGTTGCAACATGACGCTGCGACTCCTAAATTCAATCCCCCTACCAATAAACGCCAAGACTCCGTACGCCTTCTTAACAACCTTATCTTGGTTGTCAGGATACCCGTCAGGGTGAGCAGAGCCTCCGAGGGAGATGGAACCGGCTGGGCAGAGGCCTGGCACTGCCTCCTGGCTCAGTTCGGTATGACACCCAAACCAACCTGGCAGCAACAAGGGGGCACGGGACACCAGTGGGGAGCCTTCTGGGGAGGGGGCGAATTGATGAATGTGTGGTAACGGGCAGGAGTACACTTGGGAGCTGGGGGTGCCGGCGGACGGGCACTCGGTTGGTTGGGGGGGGGGGGGGGGGGGGTGGAGGGCGGATCCGGCAGTGGAGAGAGTGAAGGGATGGATCCAATTTTTGGGAAGGGGGCTGCAGTTGTGAGCAGTGAGTGAGAGGGGGGGACGTGTGCAGGGTGGTGGGGGATGGAACATTGCTCTGATACAAACACGAACCTGATTTACATCATTTTAATATATTTAAATATAATCAGGTCGGGGGGGGGGGGGATTGCACATGTTGAGGGGGAGAGGCCTTGGGGCCATGAGGGGGGTCCGGGGGGGGGGGTGGGGAAGGGGGTGAGGGGAGGGGGGTGGGGGGAGTGGGTTGGGGGGTCTGATCGTTCTTTGCCAGCTGAGGCCTGACCCCCCCCCAGACAGTCTCACAGCTGTTTGTTTTCAGTGTCAGGATCTGGAGTGTCTGGAAATCTCTGGCGGTTTCAAAGAGGTGGAATTCTCCAACATCCCCCCCCCCCCCCAACCCCCCCACACTGTACCCCCACCCACGGGTTTCCCGCTGCCATGGGGTGGGCACCTGAGAATCCCTCCACTGGCAAACAAAGCACCCCCTCCCCCCCCAAGCCCCCCACCACACCCTCCCCCCCCAAGCCCCCCCACCACACCCTCCCCCTCCCTCAAGCCCCCCACCCACACCCTCCCATCCCCCCCAAGACCCCCCACCACAACCTCCCCCTCCCCCAAGCTCCCCCACCACACCCTCCCCCCCCCAAGCCACCCCACGACACCCTCCCCCCCCCAAGCCCCCCACCACACCCTCCCCCTCCCCCAAGCTCCCCACCACACCCTCCCCCCCCAAGCCCCCCCACCACACCCTCCCCCCTCAAGCCCCCCCACCACACCCTCCCCCCCCCAAGCCCCCCCACCACACCCTCCCCCCCCCAAGCCCCCCCACCACACCCTCCCCCCCCCCAAGCCCCCCCACCACACCCCTCCCCCTCCCTCAAGCCCCCCCACCACACCCTCCCATCCCCCCAAGACCCCCCACCACGCCCTCCCCCTCCCCCAAGCTCCCCCACCACACCCTCCCCCCCCCAAGCCCCCCACCACACCCTCCCCCCCCCAAGACCCCCCCACCACACCCTCCCCCCCTCAAGCCCCCCACCACACCCTCCCCCCCCCAAGCACCCCCCACCACACCCTCCCCCCCCCCCAAGCCCCCACCACACCCTCCCCCTCCCCCAAGCACCCCACCACACCCTCCCCCTCCCCCAAGCCCCCCCACCACACCCTCCCCCCCCCCAAGCCCCCCCACCACACCCTCCCCCCCCCCAAGCCCCCCCACCACACCCTCCCCCCCCTCAAGCCCCCCCACCACACCCTCCCCCTCCCCCAAGCCCCCCCACCACACCCTCCCCCCCTCAAGCCCCCCCACCACACCTCCCCCTCCCCAAGCTCCCCACCACACCCTCCCCCTCCCCCCCCAAGCTCCCCCACCACACCCTCCCCCTCCCCCAAGCTCCCCACCACACCCTCCCCCTCCCCCCCCAAGCTCCCCCACCACACCCTCCCCCTCCCCCAAGCTCCCCCACCACACCCTCCCCCTCCCCCAAGCTCCCCCACCACACCCTCCCCCTCCCCCCCAAGCTCCCCCACCACACCCTCCCCCTCCCCCAAGCTCCCCCACCACACCCTCCCCCTCCCCCCCCAAGCTCCCCCACCACACCCTCCCCCTCCCCCAAGCTCCCCCACCACACCCTCCCCCTCCCCCCCAAGCTCCCCACCACACCCTCACCCTCCCCCCCCAAGCTCCCCCACCACACCCTCCCCCCTCCCCCAAGCCCCCCCACCACACCCCTCCCCCCCCAAGCTCCCCCACCACACCCTCCCCCTCCCCCAAGCCCCCCCCACCACACCCTCCCCCCTCCCCCAAGCTCCCCCACCACACCCTCCCCCCTCCCCCCCAAGCTCCCCCGCCACACCCTCCCCCTCCCCCCCAAGCTCCCCCGCCACACCCTCCCCCTCCCCCAAGCTCCCCCGCCACACCCTCCCCCTCCCCCAAGCTCCCCCACCACACCCTCCCCCCCCCAAGCCCCCCCACCACACCCTCCCCCTCCCCCAAGCCCCCCCACCCACACCCTCCCCCCCTCAAGCTCCCCCACCACACCCTCCCCCTCCCCCAAAGCTCCCCCACCACACCCTCCCCCTCCCCCCCCAAGCTCCCCCCGCCACACCCTCCCCCCTCCCCCAAGCTCCCCCACCACACCCTCCCCCCCCCAAGCCCCCACCACCCACCCTCCCCCCCCCAAGCCCCCCCACCACACCCTCCCCCCCCAAGCTGCTCTAGCGATGTGTTCCCTCTGATTCACCCACCCTGCAACCATTTACCTGCTGTAATCACTGGGGAGCTCCATATAAACAGCTCCCAGCACTGGTTCCACAGTGACTGCAGGGGATAGCAGGCAAGAAACCAATACCACAATTTACAGAGAGGACCCTCACCAGGACTGGAATGGAACAGACGCAGCACACACTCTACCCCCACTCCAGGAGACAGACTTCCAGCAGGGTCACCACCCCGCCTGGGATGCAGTGACAGCCCTGGTCAGTGTCAGCATGCTCCAGAAAGGACAGTGTCCGTAGAAGATGGATGATCTTCGCTCAGCCAGGCTAAGTGAAGCACCCCCAGTCTCTGGACCCCTCGCACACCTCCTGCACCCCAACACTTTCTCTCACAGGCACCAGGTCTCCCTTCCCTCCCCACAATCTCCATGTTCCCCCACTCGCTGCTATGCTCCTCACACTCCAGCTCCCACCCACACCTACCTCACCTCATCACCATCTTAGAGTGGGTAGGTGTGGGGAGGAGTTGGGGAGTGGGTAGAGTTGGGGAGTGGGTAGGTGTGGGGAGGAGTTGGGGTGTTGGTAGGTGTGGGGAGGAGTTGGGGAGTGGGTAGGTGTGGGTAGGAGTTGGGGAGGAGTTGGGGAGTGGGGAGGAGTTGGGGAGTGGGTAGGTGTGGGGAGGAGTTGGGGAGTGGGTAGGTGTGGGGAGGAGTTGGGGAGTGGGTAGGTGTGGGGAGGAGTTGGGAGTGGGGAGGTGTGGGGAGGAGTTGGGGAGTGGGTAGGTGTGGGGTGGAGTTGGGAGTGGGTAGGTGTGGGGAGGAGTTGGGAGTGGGTAGTGTGGGGAGGAGTTGGGGAGTGGGGTAGGTGTGGGGAGGAGTTGGGAGTGGGTAGTGTGGGGAGGAGTTGGGCAGTGGGTAGGTGTGGGGAGGAGTTGGGGAGTGGGTAGGTGTGGGGAGGAGTTGGGGAGTGGGTAGTGTGGGGAGGAGTTGGAGAGTGGGTAGGTGTGGGAGGAGTTGGGCAGTGGGTAGGTGTGGGGAGGAGTTGGGGAGTGGGTAGGTGTGGGGAGGAGTTGGGGAGTGGGTAGGTGTGGGAGGAGTTGGGGAGTGGTAGGTGTGGGAGGAGTTGGGGAGTGGGTAGGTGTGGGGAGAGTTGGGAGTGGGGAGGGTGTGGGGAGGAGTTGGGAAGTGGGGTAGGTGTGGGGAGGAGTTGGGGTGTGGGTAGGTGTGGGGAGGAGTTGGGGAGTGGGTAGGTGTAGGGTGGGAGGGGAGTTGGGGGGGGGGGAGTGGGTAGGTGTGGGGAGGAGTTGGGGAGTGGGTAGGTGTGGGGAGGAGTTGGGGAGTGGGGAGGTGTGTGGGGAGGAGTTGGGAGTGGGTAGGGTGTGGGGAGGAGTTGGGGAGTGGGTAGGTGTGGGGAGGAGTTGGGGAGTGGGTAGGTGTGGGGAGGAGTTGGGAGTGGGTAGGTGTGGGGAGGAGTTGGGGAGTGGGTAGGTGTGGGGAGGAGTTGGGGAGTGGTAGGTGTGGGGAGGAGTTGGGCAGTGGGTAGGTGTGGGGAGGGGTTGGGAGTGGGTAGTGTGGGGAGGAGTTGGGGAGTGGGTAGGTGTGGGGAGGAGTTGGGGAGTGGGTAGTGTGTGGGGAGGAGTTGGGCAGTGGGGTAGGTGTGGGGAGGAGTTGGGCAGTGGGTAGGTGTGGGGAGGAGTTGGGGAGTGGGTAGGTGTGGGGAGGAGTGGGGAGTGGGTAGGTGTGGGAGGAGTTGGGGAGTGGGTAGGTGTGGGGAGGAGTTGGGGGAGTGGGTAGGTGTGGGGAGGAGGGTTGGGAGTGGGGTAGGTGTGGGGAGGAGTTGGGGAGTGGGTAGGTGTGGGAGGAGTTGGGGATGGGTAGGTGTGGGGAGGAGTTGGGAGTGGGTAGGTGTGGGGAGGAGTTGGGGAGTGGGTAGGTCACGTGCTCACTGTGTAGGAGTTGGGGAGTGGTAGGTGTGGGAGGAGTTGGGGAGTGGGTAGGTGTGGGGGAGGAGTTGGGGAGGAGTTGGGGAGTGGGTAGGTGTGGTGAGGAGTTGGGGTGTGGGTAGGTGTGGGTAGGTGTGGGGAGTGGGTAGGTGTGGGGAGGAGTTGGGGAGTGGGTAGGTGTGGGGTAGGAGTTGGGGAGTGGATAGGTGTGGGTAGGAGTGGGGAGTGGGTAGGTGTGGGGAGGAGTTGGGGAGTGGGTAGGTGTGGGGAGGAGTTGGGGAGTGGGTAGGTGTGGGGAGGAGTTGGGGTGTCGGTAGGTGTGGGGTGAGTTGGGAGTGGGTAGGTGTGGGGAGGAGTTGGGGAGTGGGTAGGTGTGGGTAGGAGTTGAGGAGTGGGTAGGTGTGGGGAGAGTTGGGAGTGGGTAGGTGTGGGGGAGGAGTTGGGGAGTGGGTAGGTGTGGGGAGGAGTTGGGGAGTGGGTAGGTGTGGGGAGGAGACGTGCTGACTGTGGGTAGGTGTGGGGAGGAGTTGGGGAGTGGGTAGGTGTGGGGAGGAGTTGGGGAGTGGGTAGGTGTGGGGGAGGAGTTGGGGAGTGGGTAGGTGTGGGGAGGAGTTGGGGTGTGGGTAGGTGTGGGGAGGAGTTGGGGAGTGGATAGGTGTGGGGAGGAGTTGGGGAGTGGGTAGGTGTGGGTAGGAGTTGAGGAGTGGATAGGTGTGGGGAGGAGTTGGGGAGTGGGTAGGTGTGGGGAGGAGTTGGGGAGTGGGTAGGTGTGGGGAGGAGTTGGGGAGTGGGTAGGTGTGGGGAGGAGTTGGGGAGTGGGTAGGTGTGGGGAGGAGTTGGGGGTGTCGGTAGGTGTGGGGAGGAGTTGGGGAGTGGGTAGGTGTGGGGGAGGAGTTGGGGTGTCGGTAGGTGTGGGGAGGAGTTGGGGTGTCGGTAGGTGTGGGGAGGAGTTGGGGAGTGGGTAGGAGTTGGGGAGTGGGTAGGTGTGGGGAGGAGTTGGGGAGTGGGTAGGTGTGGGGAGGAGTTGGGGAGTGGGTAGGTGTGGGGAGGAGTTGGGGTGTGGGTAGGTGTGGGGAGGAGTTGGGGAGTGGGTAGGTGTGGGGAGGAGTTGGGGAGTGGGTAGGTGTGGGGAGGAGTTGGGGAGTGGGTAGGTGTGGGGAGGAGTTGGGGTGTCGGTAGGTGTGGGGAGGAGTTGGGGTGTCGGTAGGTGTGGGGAGGAGTTGGGGAGTGGGTAGGAGTTGGGGAGTGGGTAGGTGTGGGGAGGAGTTGGGGAGTGGGTAGGTGTGGGGAGGAGTTGGGGAGTGGGTAGGTGTGGGGAGGAGTTGGGGTGTCGGTAGGTGTGGGGAGGAGTTGGGGTGTCGGTAGGTGTGGGGAGGAGTTGGGGAGTGGGTAGGAGTTGGGGAGTGGGTAGGTGTGGGGAGGAGTTGGGGAATGGGTAGGTGTGGGGAGGAGTTGGGGAGTGGGTAGGTGTGGGGAGGAGTTGGGGAGTGGGTAGGTGTGGGGAGGAGTTGGGGAGTGGGTAGGTGTGGGGAGGAGTTGGGGAGTGGGTAGGTGTGGGGAGGAGTTGGGGAGTGGGTAGGTGTGGGGAGGAGTTGGGGAGTGGGTAGGTGTGGGGAGGAGTTGGGGTGTCGGTAGGTGTGGGGAGGAGTTGGGGTGTCGGTAGGTGTGGGGAGGAGTTGGGGAGTGGGTAGGAGTTGGGGAGTGGGTAGGTGTGGGGAGGAGTTGGGGAGTGGGTAGGTGTGGGGAGGAGTTGGGGAGTGGGTAGGTGTGGGGGAGGAGTTGGGGTGTCGGTAGGTGTGGGGAGGAGTTGGGGTGTCGGTAGGTGTGGGGAGGAGTTGGGGAGTGGGTAGGAGTTGGGGAGTGGGTAGGTGTGGGGAGGAGTTGGGGAGTGGGTAGGTGTGGGGAGGAGTTGGGGAGTGGGTAGGTGTGGGGAGGAGTTGGGGTGTGGGTAGGTGTGGGGAGGAGTTGGGGAGTGGGTAGGTGTGGGGAGGAGTTGGGGAGTGGGTAGGTGTGGGGAGGAGTTGGGGAGTGGGTAGGTGTGGGGAGGAGTTGGGGAGTGGGTAGGTGTGGGGTGGAGTTGGGGAGTGGGTAGGTGTGGGGAGGAGTTGGGGAGTGGGTAGGTGTGGGGAGGAGTTGGGGAGTGGGTAGGTGTGGGGAGGAGTTGGGGAGTGGGTAGGTGTGGGGAGGAGTTGGGGAGTGGGTAGGTGTGGGGAGGAGTTGGGGTGTCGGTAGGTGTGGGGAGGAGTTGGGGTGTCGGTAGGTGTGGGGAGGAGTTGGGGAGTGGGTAGGAGTTGGGGAGTGGGTAGGTGTGGGGAGGAGTTGGGGAGTGGGTAGGTGTGGGGAGGAGTTGGGGAGTGGGTAGGTGTGGGGAGGAGTTGGGGAGTGGGTAGGTGTGGGGAGGAGTTGGGGAGTGGGTAGGTGTGGGGAGGAGTTGGGGGTGTCGGTAGGTGTGGGGAGGAGTTGGGGTGTCGGTAGGTGTGGGGAGGAGTTGGGGAGTGGGTAGGAGTTGGGGAGTGGGTAGGTGTGGGGAGGAGTTGGGGAGTGGGTAGGTGTGGGGAGGAGTTGGGGAGTGGGTAGGTGTGGGGAGGGAGTTGGGGAGTGGGTAGGTGTGGGGAGGAGTTGGGGTGTGGGTAGGTGTGGGGAGGAGTTGGGGAGTGGGTAGGTGTGGGGAGGAGTTGGGGAGTGGGTAGGTGTGGGGAGGAGTTGGGGAGTGGGTAGGTGTGGGGAGGAGTTGGGGTGTCGGTAGGTGTGGTGAGGAGTTGGGGTGTCGGTAGGTGTGGGGAGGAGTTGGGGAGTGGGTAGGTGTGGGGGAGGAGTTGGGGAGTGGGTAGGTGTGGGGAGGAGTTGGGGTGTCGGTAGGTGTGGGGAGGAGTTGGGGAGTGGGTAGGTGTGGGGAGGAGTTGGGGAGTGGGTAGGTGTGGGGAGGAGTTGGGGAGTGGGTAGGTGTGGGGAGGAGTTGGGGAGTGGGTAGGTGTGGGGAGGAGTTGGGGTGTCGGTAGGTGTGGGGAGGAGCTGGGGTGTCGGTAGGTGTGGGGAGGAGTTGGGGAGTTCTCCACCTTCTCCACCTGCGTTAGCATTTTCAGTGACCTGTGTACCCAGGTCCCTTCTGCCTAGCAATAATCATAGGGGTTCTGCCATTTACTGCATATTTCTTCTCTGTATGAGACTTTCCAAATTGCATTGCCTTACATTTGTCCAGATTAAACTCTGTCTGCCATCTCTCTGCCCAAGTCTCCAACTGATCTATATACTGATCTATCCTCTGATGGTCCTTATCGCTATTCGCAAATCCACCAACCTTTGTGTTGTCCGCAAACTTATGAATCAATCCAGTTACATTTTCCTCCAAATCATTTATATATATTACAACAGCAAAGGTCCCAGCGCTGATCCCTGAGGAATTAACATTTGATCTATGTTGATTTTAGTTGGTTTATTAAAGTAAAAGTCTTAAAACATGAAATCTTTTCTTTTGGTTATTTCCGTAGGTTTTAGGAAATTAATCTCTTTTTAAAAAATTATCAGTCTCATTGAGGATCACAACACAATATAATCGGAATATTACAATTCCAATGTGGGCGCAGGAACAGAGACACTTGGGGAGTTTACATTCGCAAATATGCAAGTTGATGATGTTGTTACAAAGGCGTACAGGATCCTGGACTTTAGAAAGAGCTACATTTAGCTCCAAGCAAGCAAGGTATGTCTGTGTTCAATTCTGTGCAACACACTGAAAGATGTCACATCTTTGAAGAAATTTCTGATAGAGATTTACTAGAATGGGTTCAGGGATGTGGGAACTCAGTTATTCAGAGAGATTGAAGAACCCTCAGAACAGTAAAGGTTTAGGAGAGATTGAAACAAGGAGTTGACCCAATTTGGTTGTATGATTGTACGATGTTGATTATATTTGATGAGTTAGGGAACATGTGGTTATGTAATGATTGGTTTGAAAGACCGGCTCGCTAATTCAGCAAATCAACTCCAGATTTACTTCCTGCGATGGAGAAATAGTGACTGCAGGAAGTGAACAAGCGAGAAACTGTCGGTTTCATGTGGGCCCACGAGGATATTTCACAACTCAGTGAGGGTTAAAAGTCCTGTGACACAGTGAGTAATCCCCACCCCCGCGCAACATCCACCTACCTCTGGACCAGAAGCTCCAGGTTCAAATACCACAGCAGGGCTTGGTGTCCATGGAAGGAATGCTCATAATATGGCTCATTGGTCTGATAATTAGCTGGAGACTCCCTCCACCACTCTCCCTACCACTCCCCAAAGGAAAGAACAGCTCAATGATACACAGAAAGAAAATGAAGATGATCCAGATGCAGTGTACAGCTGGGTGAAAGGTATCCTCACTCAGTTGTTTCAGGTTTTAGCCGAGACTCACTGGGTCCCTCACTCACCTCCGGGTCTGAATCTCAGGGGGCTTGACAGGATCGCTGTTGAGAGGATGTTTACCCTTGTGGGAGAGCCGAGGACCAGAGGGCAGAACCTCAGAGTAAGGGACTGATGATTTAAGATCGAGGTGAGGAGAATTATCTTCTCTGAGGGGAGGGAATCAGTGTAATTCTTTACCACAGAGGCTGGGTTGTTCTTTGTTGTTCTTTGTTCTTAAGTATGTTCAAGGTTGTGATAGACTGATTATCTATCAGCAAAAGAATCGGGATTATGGGGATAAGACAGGAAAATGGAGTTGAGGATCATATCAGACCAGTCATCATCTCACTGAATGATGGGGCAGGCTTGGTGGGCCAAATGGCCTACACTGCTTCCCTCGTGAATGTAAAAGATCTCCTGGTATAATCTGGATAAACACAAGGAAATAATCCCCAGCGTCTTCACCAATCCTTATCACTCAACCTGAATCGCTGAAACACGATCTGGACTTGCTGTTGTTTTTGGCATCAATTTTTCCTGAACTATAACAGTGATACACTTCCACAGGAATGCCAGGCAGTGAGGTCGTGGTATTGTCACTGGATGAGTAATCCAGAGACCCAGGATAATGCTCAGGGTTCGAAATTTGAATTCAATAAAAATCAGGAATGAAAAGCCTAATGATGATTACGAATTGACTGTTTTAAAAAAACCATCTGGTTCAATAATGCCCTTTAGGGAAGGAAATCTACAGTCCTTACCTGGTCTGGCCTACGTGTAACTCCAGACCCACAACAATTGGGTTGACTCTTAACTGTCCTCTGAAATGGCTGAACGAGACACTCAAGGGCAATCAGGGATACGCAATAAATGTCAGCCCAGACATCCCATGAATGAATAAAGAAATAATAATTCATAGGCATTTTGTTTGTATCGAGATTAAGAAGCAGCTATATAAATGAAAACACTTTCTTCTTTCTGAAATATTTCATTGATTTCATTGGTGACTAGTGGGGTGCCCCAGGGGTCGGTGCTGGGGCCTCAGCTATTTACCATTTATATAGATGATCTGGAGGAGGGGGCTGAGTGTAGGGTGACGAAATTTGCTGATGACACGAAGATGAGTGGAAAAGTGAATTGTGTGGAGGGTGTGGAAAGTCTGCAGAGGGATCTGGATAGGCTCAGCGAGTGGGCGAGGACCTGGCAGATGGAGTATAATGTTAGCAAGTGTGAGGTCATCCACTTTGGCAGGAATAACAGTAGGAGGGATTACTATTTAAAGGGTGAAAAGCTGCAGCATGCTACGGTGCAGAGGGACCTGGGGGTCCTTGTGCATGAGTCGCAAAAACCCAGTCTGCAGGTGCAGCAGGTGATCAGGAAGGCGAATGGGATGCTGGCCTTCATAGCGAGGGGGATTGAATATAAAAGCAGGGAGGTCTTGCTGCAACTGTACAGGGTACTGGTGAGGCCGCAGCTGGAGTACTGTGTGCAGTTTTGGTCGCCGCACTTGCGCAAGGATATTTTGGCCTTGGAGGGAGTGCAGAGGAGGTTCACTAGGCTGATGCCGGAGATGAGGGGGTTGGACTATGAAGAGAGACTAAATAGACTGGGTCTGTACTCGTTGGAGTTTAGAAGGATGAGGGGGGATCTTATAGAGACGTATAAGATAATGAAGGGGATGGATAGGGTAGAGGTAAAGAGATTCTTCCCACTTAGAAAGGACAGCAGGACTAGGGGACACAGCCTCAAGATAAGGGGGGGGCAGTTTAGAACGGAGTTGAGGAGGAACTTCTTCACTCAAAGGGTGGTGAATCTCTGGAATTCTCTGCCCGTTGAAGTGGTGGAGGCTGCCTCGCTAAGAACCATAGAACCCTAGAACCATAGAACCCTACAGTGCAGAAACAGGCCCTTCGGCCCATCGAGTCTGCACCGAACACAATCCCACCCAGACCTATCCCCATATCCCTGCTAATCCCTCTAACCTACACATCCCAGGATACTAAGGGACAATTTTAGCATAGCCAATAAACCTAACCCGCACATCTTTGGACTGTGGGAGGAAACCGGAGCACATGGAGAAAACCCACGCAGACACGAGGAGAATGTGCAAACTCCACACAGACAGTGACCTGAGCCGGGAATCGAACCCAGAACCCTGGAGCTGTGAAGCAGCAGTGCTAACCACTGTGCTATCTACCCGTGACTTAAATATATTTAAGTCACGGGTAGATAGGTTTTCGGTAGGCAAGGGGATTAAGGGTTATGGGGAGAAAGCGGGAAAGTGCAACTGAGCCACGACAGATCAGCCATGATCTTATTGAATGGCGGGGCAGGCTCGAAGGGCTAGATGGCCTACTCCTGCTCCTATTTCTTATGTTCATAGAACTGAATTAGAAACACTCAGATCTTTAGTATTTATTCCTTTTGTCCCCTGGTCCCCTCTCCATTCTGTAAACGTTCTCAGCTGCATTGGTAACATTTCTACCTGATCAGGCTGAAGATCGTGGATTCCAATCCCTGAATGGTTTATAAGCATTTTATGTAAGATGAGAGTTCAGTGCTTTGTTGAAGGAGTGCGGCATTGTTGGGGAATCAATCGTTATTTAGTTTGTTCGTTGAATAGGACAGCAGTGTGAAATTCTGATGGATTGAGATTGCTCAGGGTGGAACCATTTGGCTGCTAACGCCTGTATCTTTAAATGTCAACTTCAAACATCGTCCCAGATTCATCAGTGACAGGCTCACTGAGATCTTCCAAGGCTGAAGACAAGGAGCCTTCCAAAAATCTTCGAGATGAGGAGGGTATCTGTCACGGTTACTCGGCATTCAGCCCCTATAGGGTCATGTACTGTCATCCTGGCATTCCCTCATCCCCGGCTCAGTTCAGGGGAAGCAGGGGAATTCCGTGCAAATCCATGTATAAACTCATTAGCGGGAGCAGGATTCTGCATTTTTGTCTCACTGGCTTTGTGGAGAATTGCACTTTAACCACAAACTCCAGCCCCAGCTGATCACTTCTACCAATTATCATCAAATGGAACAAACTCTGGCTAAGTCCCTTCCTTAAAGTAACCAACTAAAACCTGGTCAGCCAATCTGATCGTAACTATCTCCTCACCTGTGTCTGCTTTGTTTGACGGTGAATCATTAGGATTCTATGCTGGTTCTATATGCAGGGTAGAATAGGTGTGGGGTGATGTGGCGGCGCGGGCTCGTTGGGTCGAAGGGCCTGTTTCCCGTGCTGGGTTGTTCTTTGTTCTAAACAAAGGGGCGGCACGGTAGCACAGTGGTTAGCACTGCTGCTTCACAGCTCCAGGGTCCCGGGTTCAATTCCCGGCTCGGGTCACTGCCTGTGTGGAGTTTGCACATTCTCCTCGTGTCTGCGTGGGTTTTCTCCGGGTGCTCCGGTTTCCTCCCACAGTCCAAAGATGTGCGGGTTAGGTTCATTGGCTATGCTAAAATTGCCCCTTAGTGTCCTGGGATGTGTAGGTTAGAGGGATTAGCAGGTAAATGTGTAGGGATATGGGGATAGGGTCTGGGTGGGATTGTGTTCGGTGCAGATTCGATGGGCCGAAGGGCCTGTTTCTGCACTGTAGGGTTCTATGCTGGTTCTATTGAGTGTGAAATAATAAACTCTCCTGTTAGTCAGCCCCATGGAAGAATAAAGCAATCTCTTTGTCACTCGATTAGCTCATTCAGTGCAGGAGAGAGCTAGAGCTGGGAGTGAGCAGGAATAAGCAAGCTATTCTATCTCGTTTCCCGTGAGTCTGTCTGCTCTGGAAAGTGTGTGGGTGTACCAGAAAAATATGCAACAGGCCTGAGGGTCAACCTGTCGACCTCAGAAACATTGTGGTTGGAGGAATGAAGGGATGGATCAAAACCCTTCTGGAGGGGGTTACAATGGACCAGAACCTGAGCTGGAACAGCCACATAAATACTGTGGTTCCCAGTGTAGGTCGGAGGTTTTGGAATCCAGTATTGAGTAACTCACCACAACAAAAACAGAAGACCCGGCGGGTCATCCAAACTTGAAACGTTGGTTCTATTCTCTCTCCACAGACACTGTCAGGCCCGCTGAGATTTTCCAACATTTTTCTCCTTTTGTTTCAGGTTCCAGTGCCTGCAGTATTTTGCTTTTATCT
The DNA here is from genome assembly GCA_037974335.1 of Prionace glauca. Taxonomy (NCBI): domain Eukaryota; kingdom Metazoa; phylum Chordata; class Chondrichthyes; order Carcharhiniformes; family Carcharhinidae; genus Prionace; species Prionace glauca. The sequence continues at coordinate 49,205,134 of CM075744.1, read as the reverse complement.
CAGTGAGTAACTGATCTCCTGTCCACCAGCTACAAGGCACATGTCAGGAGTGTGATGGAATACTCCCCACTCGCCTGGGTGAGTGCAGCTCCAACAACACTCGAGAAACCCAAATCATCCAGGACAAATGATGTGGTGGATGGAAGTCAGCACCCTTTCCACAGTGTCTGCTGTCTGTACCATCTATAAGATGCACTGCAGCAACTCACCAAGACTCCTTCGACAGCACTTTTAGACAGACTAACTCACGAGCACTAACATCTAGAAGGACAAGGGGAGCAGACTATTGGAAACACCACCACTTGGAGGTTCCCTCCAAGTCACTCAATATCCTGACTTGGAAATATATCGCTGTTCCTTCAGTGTCACTGGGTCAAAATCCTGGAACTCCCTCTCTAATAGCACCGAGGGTGTACCTACCTCACGGACTTTTCAAGAAGGCAGCTCACCACCACCTTCCCAAGGGATAATTAGGGATGGGCAATAAATGCTGGGCTAATGATGCCCCCACCAGCACAATGCACCCAGCTATCAATAGAATTAGAACATAGAACATTACAGCGCAGAACAGGCCCTTCGGCCCACGATGTTGCGCCGACCAGTTACAAAAACAATGACCCACTAACCTAAACCAATCCCTTTTCGTCCATAAACATAAACAATTGACCGAATATGGGAAGATTGCCGTGCCCAGGTTGCCTGATAGGCCGGTGAGGAACACTCCTATTCCCAGACTTTGGGAAGATTCCGCTGGATGGCTACTCCTGCTGCAGAGATGGACATCAGTTGAAAGGCCTGAGACATCATCGTGCTCAGATTGGAGTCAGACCCCCTCCAATCTCTCCCCAACCTGGAGATACTGAGAACTCACACACCCCATCAATGATCCAGAACTGTCCTCTTCACTGGCAACCCCAGCTGGGAAAGGCTTCTGCACCCATTCAGTGAACATTATAAACTGCTGTATCTCACCCCGACATCTCCTTCTGTCGTGTGGGACACAGGTAGGCAATCCAGTGTTAGCGTCCCGAGAGGCGGGGAGGGATGTGTGTGTACCTGAGCTGCTACACAATGCAGCAAACATTCAGCTCAATGTTTCTCCAGGCCCTTTGCCGTAACTCAGTTCAAATTTCTTTAATTTCACAAACTGTTGATGGGTTATTTTTCAGGATATATTCTCCTGCTCAACAAATCCATCCACCGTCTGCCCAGTGAACAGCTCTGAATTCCCCCTTTGGAACAGTTTCTGTTTACTGACAGTTTTGTGTTTCACAATGATGTTGTGAAGTCCATATTAAGGGCAGGATAATTATTAATGACATCACCAGTGGGACAGTCTCTCTTCCTACGGTATTCCAGACACAAAATCTTCTTTATTCTGCAGCCTAACTCTCTGAGCTGTTTTGATTGGACAGGACTTGCTGTGCCTACTGAGTATGTTAGAACTAAACCTTCTGTATGGTTTAATCTGGGCGATGCTCACCCCTTCTGGACCCGGGCAGAGAACACTCTTGTTTCATTTTGGAGAGTGCAGTCAATGTGTTTAGGCGTATGGCCCTTTTAAATCCATTGGCAAGGCTGTGCGCACACAGATACTTACAGAGACCTCCTCGCATCAAACCTGCATTTAGAACATAGAACATTACAACATTACAGCGCAGAACAGGCCCTTCGGCCCACGATGTTGCGCAGACCAGTTACAAAACAATGACCCACTAGCCTAAACCAATCCCTTTTCATCCATAAACCTATCCACAGATCTCTTAAACACCCCCAAACTAGGCGCATTTACAACTGCAGCAGGCAGGGCATTCCAATCCCTCACCACCCTCTGGGTAAAGAACCTACCCCTGACATCAGTCCTATAACTACCCTCCCTTAATTAAAGTCGTGCCCCCTCGTGCTAGCTTTCTCCATCCTAGGAAAAAGGCTATCACTATCTACCCTGTCTAAACCTCTAATCATCTTATATGTTTCAATGAGATCCCCTCTTAGCCGCCTTCTTTCCAGCGAAAACAACCCCAAATCTCTCAGTCTCTCCTCATAGGATCTCCCCTCCATACCAGGCAACATCCTGGTAAACCTTCTCAGCACCCTCTACACCTAGATCCCTCTGCTTCATCCACACTATTCAAAGTCCTCCCGTTAGCCCTATACTCAACATATCTGTTATTCCTACCGAAAAATTAAGCATAGAAACATTAAGTTGTCACATTGGGCCA